>PVIA01014680.1:0-25950 GCA_004024845.1 Tonatia bakeri | reverse complement strand
CTCATTTACTGATGGGCACTTAGGTTGCTTCTAACACTTGGCTACTGCAAATTGTGCTGCTATGAACATTGGAGTGCATAGATTCTTTTAGATTGGTGTTTCAGGGTTCTTAGGATATAATCCTAGCAATGGAATTGCTGGGTCAAAAGGATCTTCCATTTTTTGTTTTCTGAGGAAATTCCATACTGTTTTCCATAGGGGTTGAATCAGTCTGCAATCCCACCAACAGTGCACTAGGCCTCAATTTTATCCACAATCTCTCCAACACTTGTTGTTTATTGATTTGTTTATGATGGCCATTTTGACTGGTGTAAAGTGGCATCTCCTTGTGGTTTTAATTTGCATCTCTCTGATAGCTAGTGATACTGAGCATCTTTTCATATGTCTCTGGACCCTCTGTATGTCCTTGGAGAAGTGTCTGTTCAAGTCCTTTGCCCATTTTTTAATTGGGTTGCTTGTCTTCTTAGAGAGGAGTGGTGAGTTCTTTATATACGTTGGAGATTAAACCCTTGTCTGAGGTGTCTTGGCAAATGTGTTTTCCCATATGTTTGGTTCTCTTTTCATTTTAATGCTGTTTTCTTTAGCTGTGTAGAAGCTTTTTTATTTTGATGAGATCCCATTTGTTTGTCCTTTCCCTTATGTTCCTTGTTCTAGAGGACACATCAGTGAAAATATTGCTCCATGGAATATCTGAGATTTTCCCATCTATGTTCTCCTGAAGGACTTTTATGATATCATGACTTATATTTAAGCCTTTTATTCACCTTGAATTTATTTTTGTGTATGGTATAAGGCAGTGGTCAAGTTTCATTTTTTTACATGTAGCTTTCCAACTCTCCCAACACCATTTGTTGAAGAGGCTATTTTTGCTTCATTTTATGCTGTTGCCTTCTTTGTCAAATATTAATTGACCATAGAGATGGATTTATTTGTTGGCTCTCTGTTCTGTTCAATTGGTCCATGTGTCTGTTCTTATGCCAGTACCAGGCTGTTTTGATCACAGTGGCCTGGTAATACAGTTTGATATCAGTTAGTGTAATCCCTTCTACTTTGTTCTTCTTTCTCAAAATTGGTGCAGCTATTTATGGTTCCACATAAGTTTTGAAGTGTTTCTTCTATATCCGTGAAATATGCTATTGGTATTTTAATAGGGATTGCATTGAATCTATAAATTGCTTTGGGTAGTATGGCCATTCTGATTATGTTAATTCTTTCAATCCATGAACATGGTATATGTTTCCATTTGTTTTGTGTCTTCCTTAATTTTTTTCTTCAGTGTTGTCTTCCTTCAGTAGTGTTCTGAATACAGGTCTTTTATCTCCTTGATTAGGTTTATTCCTAGGTACTTTGTTTTTCTTGTTGCTCTATCAAGTGGAATTTTTTTTCTGATTTCTGTTTCTGATATGTCATTGTTGTTAAACAAAAATGCCTTTGATTTTAAAATACTGACTTTGTATCCTGCTGTTTTGCCAAATTCATTTATTAGGTTGAGCAGTTTTTTTGTGGAATCTATAGGATTTTCTATATACACTATCATGTCATCTGCAAACACTGATAGTTTTGTTTCCTCTTTTCCAATTTGGCTGCCTTTTATTTCTTTTTCTTGTTTGATTGCTATGATTAGGACTTCCAATACTATGTTGAATAGAAGTGGTGAAAGTAGACAACCTTGTCTTGTTCCTGATCTTAGTGGGAAAGTTTTTAGTTTTTGACCATTGAGTATGATGTTGACTGTAGGTATCTTGTATATGTCCTTAATTATGTTGAGGTATGCTCCCTCACCTTCTACTTTTCAGAGTATTTTTATCATAAATGGGTGCTGTACCTTATCAAATGCTTTTTCTACATCTATTGATATGATCATGTAATTTTTGTCTTTGCTTTTGTTTATGTGATGTACTATATTTATTGATTTGTGAATATTGTACCATCCTTGCATCCCTGAGATGAATCCCACTTGGTCATGGTGTACAATCTTTTTAATGTATTTCTGGATGCGGTTTGACAATATTTTGTTGAGGATTTTAGCGTCTATGTTCATCAGCAATATTGGCCTGAAGTTTTCTTTCTTTGTTATGTCTTTATCTGGTTTCGGGATTAGGATGATGCTGGCTTCATAAAAAGAGTTTGGGAGTCTTCCATCTTCTTGGATTTTTTGGAATAATCTGTGAAATATAGGGTTAGCTGTCCCTTAAATGCTTTGTAGAATTCTCCTGTGAAACCATCTGGTCAAGGGCTTTTGTGTGTCAGTTTTTTGATTACTGTTTCAACTTCATCAGCTGTTATTGGTGTATTCAGGCTTTCTGCTTGAAATTTCTATATGACAAGAAATATATGATTTGGACAACCAGAATAGAAAGTACCCAATCAAGAGGAGTATGTTATTGGCATGTGAGTGAAGTGAAAGAAGAAAAATTAAAATATAATACAGAGTGAATAAATTAAACCAGTCAAACAATGCAACTAAACAGAAAAATAAAAAGAGGAAAGCTAAACATAAGGAAGAGAAATAAAAAATACTAATAAAATAAAAGCAGTAAAAATAATGAAAAAAATACATACACAATAAAATGCCAGCTCTATGGAATAGCAAACTGACATTTGTCTCAGTTTCTCAATTTTTGGGGTTAGCCTCGTGTTTCCCATTTGGATCTTTCTCTGGTCCCTTTGTAACTGGTCCCGTAGTAATCATGTCTTATTGTCTCACTTGGGGGAAGAAAAAAAAGGGGAATGAAAAAGGGAGAAGAATGAAAAAATAAGCCTCCTTTTGACTTTAAACTTGTTGAGGGAGTTCTGCTGGTCTTCTTAGATGCCACATGAAGAGGGGGGCTGGGCTCTTCTTTTTTCCCTTCCTATGGTTTCAAGAGGATGGGGACCAGGTCTGGCCCACAATATTCACAGTTACCCAGCCTTGGGCCCAGGTCCTCCGTGAGCTGCCAGGCTAAAATCGGCCACTTAGCTGCTCACAGTTTGAGTCAATCTTTGGCGCCCTGTGTCACTCAGTCTCTTAGTTTTGGGTGCACAGCTCCAAACACCCTCAGGCAAGCCAGCTGATGCTGAGTTCCATACAAAGCAGCTGCCCACTGTTCTTAACAAATACATGGCTTTTCACACAGCTCAACTTTCCAACCAGTCCAGAGACTATTGGAGTCAGAGTCCGACATGGCCCAACTCCTTTCTTCTCCAGATGTTGCCTGGCACCTCAATTTCTCTGGTGCTGGTGTCCACGGTCCCAATGGGTATATACTGCCTCTGTGTACCTCCCACTTCATCTCTATTCCCCCAGCAACTTCCAGCATCCAGGTCCCTCCTAGTGCCAGGCTGCCCTCCCTGCTCTGGTAGGGGAGGGAGCTGGTGCTCTAACTCTCCTCTCCATATCCTGAGGCAGATGCCAGGCTGGGCTGCAGCAGCCTTGGTCCCTGTGCAGATCCCAGGGACCTTACCTTCCCAGTACAATCTCCTTACCATCTGTTTTTCAATGTCCTCTATAATTTTTGACCCCCAAACTTCATATAAGCTGGGATTTTATTGGCTGTTCACTCTGTTCCTCAGAAGATCAGCTAGGTGGTCCAGCTGGGCACAGGGAGAACTGGGCACTGCTCCCACCTACTTCACTGCCATATTCTTGGATCTACAGAAAAGATATTTTAAAACAAAAATATGCTATAGAAATAAAGCACTAAAAATTTTGGCTTATTCCTTCCTTTGTAATGTGTAAGTTCTCCACATTTACAGAGACCAAGCACCATCGCCTTAGTATAAAAAACCTGAGTCTAAAGGCCTAAACGAAGTGAGGATTGTTCTGAAATGGCATGAGTAAAGACTGTGTCTTCCAGCCACTAAAAGAGTGTGGGGTTTCATTTCTATCCTGTTAAGGTTTTTTCAGTTTATTTGCCACATTTCATTGAATCTCAGATGATGCATTGATCTATATTATAACTTAATGGTATTAACTGAAACCTAGATTGGATTTTGTCAGCTGAATTCCTTTTATTCTAAACTGAGTGAATTCTCTTCATAATAATAAAATAAAAATAATCCAGAACAGCAAAATTATTTTTCCAATGTCTATCAATTTATCAATTCTTAAAAAATAATTAAGCCCCTATTGCCCTTTGAGAAAGTGTTAGGCTGACTGGACATGCCCTCAGTGGACTTAAAATTATCTATGCATTTGTATAATACAGTGATAAGAGCAATAAAAGCTCAGGTGCAGAAGAAAATACAGTACCTACAGGAGCAAAGCTTGTGTGCATGGGTCAAGACCAAGGCTCTAGGTATTAGTAAAGAGATAGTTTCTTTTTCTTCCCATTTTTAAAAATTACATTTGTTGAGGTGCCATTGGTCAAAAAGATCATACAGATTTTCAAGTGTGCATTTCTATGATACATGATCTGTATCAATAATCAAATTTTTGGTGACATTTAAACTTTGAATAACTAATAATAGTTTTTTTTTAACGAGAACTTTTCTTTTAACTTTATGAAGTTCTAAATATGCAATAATTATTAATAATTGCTAGTGATCATGATGTAACACATAAGACTGCTATGATATAATTATTCCTGACTCTGTAACTGGCATTACTAATCCTCTCTTTAAGAGTAATGTCTACTAATATTTTAGGTTGATTAATATAAAAATGTTGTTTTTATTTGTTAAAAATAGCTGAATATTGGCAATTTGATATGACCCAACCATACATCTTGCTTGATGGAAGGAATTTCCAAAGTGACTCTTCCATGCTGTCATTTTGTACCTCTTCCCGTTTTTGTTACCCAGCCCAACCTTCTGAGAAGTATACAATCAATAACTTTTAGTTTTAATAAATCTGGCCCCCACCAAATACCAGAATTTATGTATATATAAACTTGTGTGTGTGTGTGTGTGTGTGTGTAGCTGGCACCCAGAAGAAAGAGATTTTGAACTAAAGTGGTAGATTCTTCCCTTTAATTTAATCAGTGTTCTCCAAGAGAGTTCCCAAGTTCTCAAGCTGAAATAAGATGCTATCAGATTCCATAAAATATCACCAGTGTTGCCCACATTAAGTGATTGTTCTTGGACATGACAAACAGTTGACTCATTTGGTGTATAATAAAGGAAGGTTTGTACCCTCTTCAGGAACTGGCCAGAAGATTTCTTTCTAGCCAGTTGTGAAGAGCATGTAGTTGAGAAAATTAAGATGCAGTGTTCTTTCTGAGGCAGACTTACTGAAATACAAACTACTTCACCCTGTAGACCTTAAAATACAGATCATAAATAAGGGGTTTATGAAAATATAAACTGCGATCTTATGTTTATTTTCAACTTGTCTACCCACATGTTCATCTAGAAAAAGTTGATTTTAAACAAAAAGAGTAGAAAGTAATTTTTCATTTACAAGTTTAAGATTCTGTTTCTACTTGTTTATAGGAGATAACAGAGGCATGCAATGAAATATAGGTTAAATAATGAGTTTAGAAACTATGGACTGAAAAGTTGGCTTTAAGTAAAGTGAGAATTTATGTTTGGCTTCTTCAGTGTCATTTCCTCAGGGGCAATAGAAGCAAGCAGGAAAACTAAGAAGAAAGAGAAACTTCTTTGGTTTTTGCTTCTCTCTCAGTAGCCACTGTAGGAAATACACACTGAGAATTAGGAGACATGGGAGAAGAAAGGGAAGAAAGCACCCGTAAGTCTTTATTATGATGTTGTTGTGCTGGAAATATAGACTCCTACTGAAAGTTTCCAAATATCTTTAGATTTTTCATTCAATTTTGTTTGTGTTGGTTTTATTTGTAAAATATTATTTAATCTTCAATAAAGGCTATTTCTAGAATGATGAATTTACAAATCCAGAAATAATTAATATTAACCTAAACCAAAATAGAGAAAATATATCACAAAACAGATTTCCTGAGGATTAATATTCTTACCTGAAATCCACTGTGCACTGTGTAATTTTTATAGATTATTTTATTCTTTAGTAGTTGCTCTGCTATCTACCTCCATAAAACATTCTAAGTTCATAAAAAATAATATAACATCAAAACTGATGAGTGTATGTTAGTCATCAGAGAGCAGAGATGACTAGAGAGGACAGATAATAACTCTGGATTAAAAACTTTGTTACACAGTTTTAGGGTAAGTAATTGTCAGCAAATATTTAATGCGATATCACTAGAGGATGCATTTTCTATTATTATGTTTACACATTTAACACTAATGAACTGTAAAAATTAATATTTTAGTGACCTTTCCATATTCACAATCTTATCCTATGCAGTAGTGTATTTCTAAATACTTTAAGAACATATGCACGTTTCTGTAGTAAATTATGTGACCAATATAGGAAAAAATATATATTATCACAATATACTTTTGTTAAACAAATGATTTGATGTCCACAGCTGAAAGCCATTTTAAAAGAAAGGGTTTACTGAGCTCTAAAGCACCAGGTTCTGGGGCATGAAGTCTAAACCACCAGAAGCAGCACTGGTGGAAAAGGCAACAAGCCCACTGTCCTGAAATTGATTGATGAGTGCTTTTATATATTATGTTTCAGAGAAGAAAGATGTAGTAAATAGTTTTGAAAGAATTTATATTGGCTACAGATAAGGGAGTAGGACAAGGTGAGTCAGGGGCAGTTCTATGCTAGGAGCACAGTCTGTAAGGCAGAAATATTTACTACTTTGATTAGAAACAACAGTCCTGAAAATTCATGTACGTGCAAGATGAGGTGCAGACACCCCTGGATACTAGTTCAAAGTTCCAATGGCATTGAGAATGTGAATAGTCGTTTGTCAGCTGGCACCCAGCTTTTAACTGGCTCTTTTTCTCTCACTCTTCTGCCCACTGTAACTGAATTTAGACCATCTCAGATTTTTTTTCTTCTTACTTTTTAAAAATGGAATGAAGTGAACAAAGCAAAGTTGGGGTGAAGTTGATTTGGGAATTAAAACTATATTAATACCAATTTATCTAATCAGCTAAGACCTAACAGTAAGCAAAAAATTCTAGTTTGCAAGTAAATTGTGCTTTTTATTTATTTTGAAATTATTTAAAAATTTTATTTTCCCCATTATTTTCACTGACTTTTGAGAATAAGGAATAGTTCTGTTACCCTATGTACATTTCCTGTAACCACTTTAGTATTCCCTGAGTATTCCTTCTATTTCTCAGGATACTTGAAATATGGAGCACAAAATTTACCATTTAAATATGTCATAAACAATTCAGGACTATTTCCTTTGTATTTTCTTAATTAATTTACTGCATTGGGAGGGTCTCAATACAGTAATTATTTCTTCTTCCTCCTCCACTTTTTCTTCATCTTCTTTCTTATAGTCTCCTATATTTTAGGAATATGTTGTTGATTGCATTTTATTATTGCTAAGTAATGCATAAACTTTAAGGCTCTTATAAGTTTTTCACTCTTTGAAACTTAGTGTTTTTCAGTACTTTCATCTGCTAGTTAAAACAAAACTGATAATCTATTATCATTCATTTTTATTCTGTTTTTGGTTTTTGTTTATTTCCAAATGCTATAGTACTTAAGCTGGATGAAACTAAAGAGGCAGGATCTTAGGCTATGAAACAAGGTTTGAATTCGTGTTTCAAACAAGGTTCAAATACTCTAAGTAGGGGCAGTTGATACATTCTGAGATTTCTACGTGGTGAACTTAGATTCCTTGATCTACTGCACAGCCTTCCCTCTGGGTAGTAATGAGGACTGTATAATTTCATGGGCCAGCTTGACACAGCTTTTTATTGCCATCTTCTTTCATTATGTTCCACTGGTTATTGAGACATATATCACAAAAAGCAACCCTATATATTCAACTAGAATGTTGGGAAACTTTCTTTAAAAAGGGAGATAATGGAAATAGTATAAGGATTGATCATTAGCAGTTTACTCTTAGAATTATATTCACTTCAGTTTATAATGTTTGCAGGAACAAAATAATCAAGTGGTCTTCCGCTGGAAAGAAAGGAAACAAATTACTATTTTTTTTTAAAAAGTTAGAATCTCTGAGCCTTTTATCAGTAGTTTAGAAAACCACTAAGTCTTTTAAAGCTAAAGTAGAGTGATGAATATTTTCTAAAAAAGAAAAAAAGTAGAAATGATATATTTCTATTTCCATAAATTTAGCAAAAAGTAAAAATGTCATTGTATTCTATAAATTTAAGTGTGTGATAAGATTTCTCTCATTTGCTCTTGGTGGAAATGTAAATTGCTACCATCCCTTGCAAAGGGCATGAAGATAATTAGGCATAATGTCAGATAAAAAGCCAATATATGAAATTATATAGAAAGTCTTAGTTATGATAACGTAGAAAAATAAAAAATATCAGAAGGAAATGCATCAAAATATAAGTAGTAGTTATTCTTAGGAAATTGTTACTGACCCTCAATATTTGAGTATGTCTGCCTATGCACACTGGGCAAAATAAATGCACAAGCGGGAGTTTAGTGTAGAAAAGAAGTAGTTTGTTATAGATTGGCCAGTACAGAACAGAGTGCTAGCAAGTTTACAAACTGAAAGACCTGACTGATGGCATGTAGGTTACAGGTTAAGTAGAGCAAAATCACAAAACACCATGGGTTAGGCGTTTGGAGTTGTGTGAGGAGCTGAGTGGGCAGCTCTGAAGTCTGCTGTCTGGTTTCATAGAAAAGTAGCCAGGAGGTTGTTCCATGTTAGTGATAGGGGACTTAAGAGTTGGAAAATTTAAGTTTAAGGTAAATAGTTATAAGCCTAGTAAGAACTGTATATGTTAAAGCTTTTGCTTCAGATCTTACAGATAAGGCCTATTTTGGTTCCTGGGAAAATAGCCGACCTCTTGGGGCACTACTGAAGATTACCACCTGAAGACAAGTGGAAGCATCCAGGCCATTGTGTTCCGGGTAGAGACAGACAACCACCCACCCCTGGGAATACCTAACTGCCCAAGGAGAGAATACTGCAATTTTTTAAATCTAATTTTCTCTAAATTTCAAAACCCCTCACTGCACTTTGTTCTCTGTTGTAAAAATTCTGGCTTGGTAAGAAAATGTAAGATGGTCTATTAGGGTATGAACCCACCATCTTCTCAGACTGCTGGCCATGTGAGTAAAGCAACCATAAAGATTCAATTGCTGTCATTGCTTATTGGGTTTGGTAGTGGCAGGCAGCCTGAATGCTGGTGTCTTTTCTGGTTTCATTAGGGCTCAGGAGTTGAAACAAAACTTAGGTATCTTTAGACTGCCAGAGGTCCAGACCTTGTGACTCTTAGTCAGGTCTGGGCTATTATCTTCTGCTGCTTCAGGGGTTGCTGGTTATTCAGGAAAAAGGATAGGTCTATGAGGTGCATGTGTGTGTGTGGAGGGGATGATTTCTAAACCTGAAGTCACAAATCAAATAAAAATCATGAGGACTCTATTTCTAAACAGGGTTATGAGTGTGGGAGAGGAAAAATAATTATCCTTCTATTCTTATAGGTTCTTGGCTGAGACCACTGTTAATTAAAACAAAACAAAACAACAGATTATCAGAAGAAAAACAAATGGAAATTTAACAACATGTATAAATCCTGTATACATGAAAAAACTGAGTAGGTCCCTGAAATGGTTCAAGCCAGCACAGAAAATACCATCTCCAGCAAAGGACGAGGAGAGACATTGCAGGTGGAGAGCCAGTTATGGGAGGGTACCAGGCATAGCACTTTCAACAAGGTTTAGGCTGTTGTGCAGATTTAGGTGACTTCTCCATTGATGAGAATTTCTAGAAACTGAGTCATTCTCCCCTAGCTGGACGACATCCTTACAAATGGAAATTTCCCTTGTAAATGTAATTTTCTCTTACAAAAGGTAACTTCTACTCATTTTCAGATTTTCTCCTATGTCTGCTGCTCTTTTTTAAAATAGCCTACTAAAAATAATTTTTATTTCAAAGAGGCAAATTTTGGGGTGGGAAATTCTGCTCTCCTTCATGGGTAAGGTAATGCTTTAAATACTTTCTTTAATATATATTTAAAATGATTTTTAATATTTTTAAATGCTAAAGTGAGCCCATAAGATTTTTAAGGTCCTAAAATTTTATTTTTTAGAAGAAAAATATGGTGATTTCAATAAACATTATTGTTAGGAATAATGACATGAGGAACAGGGACTGCAACATAATAAATGGTGCCTGAAATTACACACTGGCTTAGTTATGGTAAGTTTTATGTAATTTCAAGTAAATTCATATTTATGAATTTATGAAGGCAGCCTTGTGAGGGAAGATCAGAGCAATAGAGGCCTATCTAAAGAAGATAGAAAAATCTCAAATAAACAACCTAACCCTATATCTAAAAGAACTAGAAGAACAACGACAAAGTCCAGAGTCAGTAGAAAGAAGGAAATAATCATGATCAGAGTAGAATTAAATGACATAGAGACTAAAAGAACAATTCAAAGGATCAATGAATCCAGGAGTTGAAATTCTTGAATTCCAGGAGCTGGTTCTTGAGAAGATAAACAAAATCGACAAACTTTTAGTCAGACTCCTTAAGAATAAAAAAGATACGACTCAAATAGATAAAATTAGAATGAGAGAGGAGAAGTAACAACTGATACTAGAGAAATACAAAAGATTGTAAGAAATTACTATGAACAATTATATGCCAAGAAATGGGACAACCTGGGTGAAATGGAGAAATTTCTAGAAACTACAATGTTCCAAAACATTCTATTTAGGCTTTCTGCTTCTTCAAATCAAGAAGAAGCAGAAAGCCTAAATAGAAATAACAACTAGTGAAATCAAAGCAGTAACCAAAACACTTCCCACACACAAAAGCCCTGGATGGGATGACCTCATAGACAAATTTTACCAAACATTCTAAGAAGAACTAACCCCTATCCTTCTTAAACTATTCCAAAAAATCCAAGAAGAGGGAAGACTCTCAAACTCTTTTTACAAGGCTAGTATTATCCTAATTCCAAAACCAGGTAAAGACACGACAAAAAATGAAAACTACAGGCCAATATCTCCGATGAATGTAGGTGCTAAAATCCTTATGAAAATATTGGCAATCCAGGTCCAGAAATACAGTAAAAAGATCATACACCATTATCAAGTGGGATTTACCTCAGGGATGCAAGAATGGTACAATATTCACAGAGAAATAAATGTAACACAGCACATAAACAAAATGAAGGAAAAAAAACCACATGATCCATCAGTAGATGTTGAAAAGGCATTTGATAAAATCCAGCATCTATTTATAATAAGAACACTCAGCAAAGTGGGAATAGAGAGAGCATACCTCAACATAATAAAAGCCGTATACAAGGGACCTACTACCGATATCATACTTCATGGACAAAAACTTAAAGATTTTTCCTTGAGAAACAAGGAAACAAGAGAATGAACAAGAGAAGGGTGTCTGCTTTCACCACTTTTATTCTACATAGTACTGGCAGTTGTAGCAGCAGTGATCAGACAAGAAAAAGAAATAGAAGGCATCCAAATTGGAAAAGAAGAAGTAAAACTGTTGTTTGTGGATGACATCATACTGTACATAGAAAACTCTATAGTCTCCACCAAAAAACTACTTGACCCAGTAAGTGAATTTGGCAAATTGGCAGGATACAAAGTCAATATTTAGAAATCAATAGCATTTTTGTACACCAACAATGAGCTATCAGAAAAATAAACTAGAAAAAAAAATCCCATTTACTATAGCAGCATGAAAAATAAAGTACCTAAGAATAAATTTAACCAAGGAGGCAAAAGACCTGTGTTGGGAACTGCCCTGCCTGGTTCAGAAGCTGTAACCCCCAGCCCCCATGACTAAAGCTGAGTGAGTGACCTTTGGACCATAAGCCACTAAGGAGACAAAGCTTATCTCCCTGGCAGAGGCACCACCTCTGCTCCTTTTACTTCACCCTGCCTGGCCCCCAATACTTGATTGGTTAGCCAATGATGGGTAAGATTCCCCAAGTGGGGAATGACCTAGGACGGGCATGATCATGTGGAGGCCTTCAGGGAAGGACTTCAGGGAAGGAAGGGACTATGGAGAAAGGGGGTGATGGACCCTCATCCCTCAGCTTTGACATAGCCTGAGTCCTCATTCTGTCTGCAGAAGTCTCCTAATCTCTTGGCTGCCTTACTTCTCCTACCTGATTTAAGCCTGAAACAATGCTGGAGGTGGGTGTGGCCCTGTTCTGGAAAGGGCGGGTTCCCCAAGGTGATCAAGCCTAAAAAAGAATACATAAAATCCTGTGAAACCTGCTTTGCTGAGAATACTCCAACAAAATGATAAAGGTCCCAACTGGAAATGAGTTTGTTTTCCAAAGTTCTGTAGCCCTTTAGCTAACAGACCCTGACTCAGAATAAGCCCTCAGAGTTCTTTGTATGTTATCTATTGTTTGATCCTTACTGCCTGATAATGATTAATGAGCTTTACTTGTATTCCTATACAAATGAACCCAATAAAAGCCCAACGAGGAAAAGACTCTTGGCCTTTCTCCTTTGAGAGATCGGTCACCTTTCCTCCCCAAGCAAATCAGGTCTTGGTATTATACTTATTCTCATCCATGGTGGCCGGATGGTGGTGGGCGGGGGGGGGGGGGGCCCTGTGGGTGGAGCCCCCCCACACCTGCACTCAGAAAACCATAGAACACTGAAAAGAAATTTAGGAAGATACACATAAGTGGAAGCATATATCATGTTCATGGATTGGAAGAATTAATATCAATTAAAGTGTCCCTACTACTAAAAGCAACCTATAATTTCAACTCAATTCCCATTAAAATGCCAATGGCATATTTCACTGATCTAGAACAAATACTCCAAAAATTTATATGGAACCAAAAAAGACCCTGAATAGCCTCAACAATCTTGAGAAAGAAGAAGAAAGTTGGAGAGATCACAATACCCGATATAAAACTATATATATGACAAGACCACTGTTATGAAAACAGTCTGGTACTGGCACATAAGAACAGACACATAGATCAATGGGACAGAAACGAGAGCCCAGAAATAAACCCAAGTCTCTATATTACCAAGTAAGCATGAGCATACAATAGAGTAAAACTAACCTCTTCAATAAACGATGTTGGAAAAGCTGAACTGGTACATGTGAAAAAATGAAACTCAACTAACGAATTACACCATACACCAAAATAATCTCAAAATGGAAAAAAGACTTAAATATAAGTCATGATAACATAAAAGTCCTAGTGGAAAACATTGGAGTAAAATTTCAGATATCCCACATAGCAATATTTTGCTGATATATTTCCTAGGGCAAAAGAAATAAAAATAAACAAATAGGACTATATCAAATTAAAAATCTTCTGCATGGCTAAAGAAACCATCATCAAAATGAAAAGGGAACCGACTGTATGGGAGAACATATTTGCCAGTGATACACTGGACAAGAGTTTGATCTCCAAAATATATAAAGAACTTATAAGATCAACACCAGGAAGACAATCAATACAGTTAAAAAATGGGAAAAGGACCTGAGTAGACACTTCTGCAAGGAGGACATACAGAGGGCCCAGAGACATGTGAAAAAATGCTCAGTATCGCTAAACATCAGAGAGATGCAAATTAGAACCACAGTGAGATATCACCTCACATCTGTCAGAATGGCTATCATTAATAAATCAACAAACAACAAGAGTTAGTGAGGATGTGGAGAAAAAGGAACTCTAGTGCACTATTGGTGGGAATGCAGACCGGTGTAGCCACTGTGGAAAGCAGTATGAAATTTCTTTGAACAATTAAACATGGAACTGCCTTTTGACCCAGAGTTTCCACTTCTGGGAATATACCCTAAGAATGCTTAAACACCAATTCAAATGAACTCATGCACCCCTGTGTTCATAGCAGTACTAATTACAATAACCAAGTGCTGGAAACAGCCTAAGCGTCCATCAGTAAGAGTGGATCATAATCTGTGGTACATTTACAAAATGGAATATTGTGCAGCAGAAAGAAAGAAGTAATTCCTCACTTTTGTGACAGCATGGATAGAAATGGAGAATATATTTTTTAAAGATTTTATTTATTTATTTTTAGAGAGGGAAGGGAGGGAGAGAGAGAGAGAGAGAGAAACATCAGTGTGCGGTTGCTGGGGGACATGGCCTGCAACCCAGGCATGTGCCCTGACTGGGAATCGAACCTGCGATGCCTGGTTCGTAGCCCACGCTCAATCCACTGATCTACACCCACCAGGGCTGAAATGGAGAATATTATGCTAAGTGAAATAAGCCAGTTGGTGAAAGGCAAATACCTTATGATCTCACTAATAAGAGGAATATAATGAACAAAATAAACTAACAAGGTAAATAGAAAGAGAGGCATGGAGACAGATCAGACTGACTATGGTCAGAGGGTAGTGGGGAGGGCGATAATGGTGGAAAGAAGGGAAGGGATTAGGCAAGAAACATGTACGATTGACCCAGGGACATGGACAATGGAGAGGTGATTGACTATGGGAGTGAGTTTGGGTTGGGCAGAGGAGGGCAAAGGGGAAAAAATTGGGACAACTGTAATAGAGTGACCAAAAAAATTTCTTAGTAGAAAAAGGTGTAAAGTTCTCTACCCAATTATTATTTCACAGCAGGAATTCTCTCCTTTCCTTTATCTTCTTTCCTCTCTCTTCCTTACATATTTGTTGAGTACTATGTGGTGGCACCTTGTTAGTTGTAGAGAATATGAAAAAAATAAACAGCTTCTGTTTCTAAGTAGTTTGAAGTTAATAATATAAATATTATGGAAAATTTAGCTATTTGAAGAATCTAAAGTCAAAGAGATTAAAAGGAGAAAAAGTCTTTAGGGGCACACACATTCAAGTTTTATTATTAAGAATCTCAGAAGCAAGATATACTCCTGTATTCTATGTCTAATATATTTAAGACTGACTTTATAATCTGTTTGCTCAACTAGAATGCTGTCAAGTTACTGGAATAAAAGAGGTAGGCTTGTTTCTTCCTGAATTATAGAGACAGGGATTGGAAGACCACAGGGGACAAATCTTTGAAATTGTCCCCAATGTGACATGAACCACTCTCCTTTATCTTTGAAGTAAAAACACAGCTAAAGGTATATAAAAAGAAGAAATAATAAAAATATTTTATAGTTGCTCTATATCACATAATTCAATAACTTTAGGAAGATATTTGAAGAATTTCCTTATCTTGTGGATATTTATCTATCCAAAATCAAAAGAGTTTAGCAACATGACAATGAAATGAACAGCTCAAAAACACTCTTAGATGACCAGTTTGCAATCGAAGCATGACAAATCCCTGCTATTATTCTCCCTTGCATTCTTTATTTTCTGTCTTACTCTGTTTAAAGGAGTCTCTCACTCAACACAGCATCCTTTCAGTAGCTTATTTCTATGAAATCACCTGCCAATACTAATTGCTGAGCCATAGGACATAAGCAATGGGGCAGACCTGAGGGATAACATCTTTGTGTTAAGTTTTATAGAGACCGTGATTGCCATCAGCTTCTTCTTCTTCTTCTTTTTTTTAAGATTTTATTTCTGGAGAGAGGGGAAGGGAAGCAGAAAGAGAGAAAGAGAAACACCAATGTGTGGTTGGTTCTTACGTGCCTCCAACTCGGGACCTGGTCCACAGCCCAGGCATGTCCTTTGATTGGGAATCGAACAGGCAACCATTTGGTTTGCAGGCCTGCACTCAATCCACCGAGCCACACCAGCCAGGGCCCATCAGTTTCTAATTCTCTTTGTAGCAGCTGCACTCATCTTGTTGCCAGTGAGAATGGGGTCTTTCCATGGAGTCACAAGAAAAGCATTGCTGGGAACCCATGCACAAGAAGATAAGGTGTAGTGCTAAGATTTATTGGGGGTAGAAATAAAAGATTACCCCTGGGTTACCAGTGTTTCATCTCTGTCAGTCCCAATGTGGAAGACCAGCTTTGTCTTCACCAGACCCAGAAGGAGGGCCAAGGTCCAGAAATTCTGTGTCATCAGTTCAGTCCATTTCTAAGTACAGTTCAGTTCAGTTCAGTCTCTGTCCCCATCCCGCATGTGTAGTCTGTTCCTGGTTCTGCTCCAGCAGACTTTATGTGGCTGTTCTCAGGTTCCTGCTTGGAGCGCCACTTGAGCTGGCACTGATGCTAGTCCTGCATGACTGCTGAGGAGAGAGAGTGAGAAACAGATGGGAGTGCATGAACAATGAATGTTACCAAGAGAGGACTTTGCTAAGCTTTGTTTATATTACCTTGGGCTTTCAAACTGACAATTTCTTTCCCAGTCCTTTGTGGGCTGTGCTAATGCCAATCAGGTCTTTTTCCCAGGTTAGACACATCCCTTTAGGTCGCCATTTTTGCTCCTACAGCACTCGCCTCAGCAGAAGAACTGCCTCCTGCACTATCTTAACTTCTGCTGTGCCGGTGTCCAACAGAGGAGTATCTCCTGATGTTTCAATTCCTCCCTGGGTAATCCTGGCTAAAGACCGGTAACGATCTTCCTGCCAGCTTCAGTGATTAGGTCCTGAGGATAGAGAATGCGGTGTTGTCCAGAGGAGACTTAGACTATTGTGCATTCCTAGTGAATCTGGCTTATTGTCCAATATAACTCCCTTCCATTTATTAATATTTAGCTACCTAAACTAACAATCTTTTGCAAACATATTTGAAATACAATGAAAATGCTAATAAATTTGTCAGTACATAACCTTTTCATTCTGGTATTATTAATGATCAGGATTAGAGTGAGTCATTTCCTTTTATTAACCATATGCAATATGTGGTCATTACTGACCCTTTAATTATAACTTGTAGGTGCCACAGAATTTCAAAGCAGTCTGCAACTTTCATATTATTTCCAAACCAAGTATTTTATTTCAAGGATGCCAATATTACTGCTCCAATATTCAAGCATATTTCTTTATTTACTAAATACTGCATCCTTCTACTCATATACCCACACCTCTATTATCCCCCCAATAGTCAATTTTAATTAATGATAAATAATGTAAAAATATGCATATTAAAAATTAATATCTAGATGTCAAATATTACTTCTAATGTAGATAAAATTATTGATATGCCTGACTGAAAATTATTATTTGTTATTCACTTGGGTTAAGGTAATAATAATAATTATCATTATAGCTAATACTTATTTTGTACTTACCGTGTGACAGCCATTATGTTGCTTTACTTGGAATTTTTCATTAATTCACATGATATTTATAATATCTACATTTCATGGTTGAGGTTAAGTAATTTGCTCTAATTTTCACAGTTAGAAAGTGAAATAACTAGAATTTGAAACTTTGTCTTTCTGAGTGACTCCAGAACCAATTGTTCTCCCTCCTACACACACATTTAATCACTGCAGTTTAACTTGCCCTTTGTTTACTGTGCTAGCCAAGTGCCCCTGAAGAAAAATGCATTTATTTAGTTTTTAATTATTTAATCAAAACTTGATTTGAGACTTTTAGAGTCATATTTTCAGGATAATGATTATGTTTATCATTTCAAGGAAGCCATTTAATTTATGTGTAAAAGTTTGTTGATAACATTTTGTGTGAAGATTTCATGACTGGTGTAATTAAAATTCCAAAGTAGTCATAGGATATATAAAAACACTCAAAAACCCAAAAATAAGAAAACAAACCAGCCAATTCAAAAGTGGGCAAAAGATATGAATGGACTCTTCCCCAAAGAAGATATAAGGATGGCAAATAAGCACATGAAAAGATGCTTAACATAATTTGTCATGAAGGAAATGAAAATAAAATCAAAGCGATTTGCCATTATATGTATATTAGAATAGTTAGGACAAAACAAGGCAAAAAACAAACAATAAACTGATATTAATAATTTTTGGTGAGGATGGAAACAGAACTTTTATTGCTAATGGGAATGAAAAATTGTGCAACTACTTTGAAAAACAACTGGGTAGTTTTTTAATATAGTGTTAAATGTATTTGTGCCATATGATCCAAAAATCTCACTCCTGAGTATTTACCCAAGAGAAACAAAAGTTCATGTGTACTTAAGGACCAGTGGTGGGCATTCATAGCAGCTTTTTTCATAAATGCCCCAAATGGGGACAATCAATGTCCTTTACCTTGTGAGTGGATAAACCAACTCTGGTATGTTCATATAATAAAATAATACTTAGCAATAAAAAGGAATAAAATATTGATACAAATCAATGACATGGTTAAATAGGAAATGTATTATGCTAAATGAAAAAAGACACAAAAGGCTGTTATATGATATTCTCTCTCTCAGTGTTTTGCATGTATATATAAAAGCAAAACTATAAGCACCAAGAAGAAATCAATAAGTAGTAGATTCCAAGGAGTGGGAGTGTGTGAGGGTTTGATCACAAAGGGGCCACACAGGCAAAAATTTTCTTTGGCTGATGGTGTGTTCTATATCTGGACTGTGGTGGTTGTTACAAACAGGACAATGCATTTATCAAAACTCACAGACTTCTACACCGATAAAGAACAAATTTATTGTATGTACATCAAAAAATAATGGCAGAAAACTTCAAAGGAATAAAAATAGAGAAGTGAAGCAGAAAGTAACCTTATCGCATACTGCCTTTGGTACCCGCAGGGCACTGAGAAGGCATGGTGTGGCCTTGTGTGTGCGGGTGGGAAAAACCCCAAGAGTATAGACCAGGCATGCCTGATCATTCTGCCTCAGGCTGCAAGCGATGCATCCCATCTGCTCACATTCTATTAGTGAGAAGTGTTCCTATGATGGCCTCTAGCTGCAAGGAGCAAGAAATGAAATTTAGCTGTGTTTGTAAGAAAATGAAATAATTGAATGAATATATAGCATCATCTCAGCCACATATTTTTAAAAGATTTGTGGCATCTTTTAATTTGTATTAACATAAATAAATACATTTAATTTAAAAAATGAAGTAAATGGAATGTTTGATTTTTAAATTTACAGCCACCATTTTCTAAGCATAGTCCCAGAGCTAGAATTTGGTCATAGAATTTCAGACACATTTGTTTTAGATCAATGCTTTTCCTCCACGGATAATTTAGAAGGAGCTGAGTTGTGGGCTTGCTTAACAAGGAATAAATGAGTTCTAATTAACTAGTGACAGTATCTCTGAGATACTTGAATAAAAAATATATGTGTATATATAAATATGTATTTGTATATATACATATATAATAAATCCTAAAATCAATGAGCTGTATAAAAGAAGTATGAATATACCGTTTCAGTGAAGCCATAGGATTTGTCCATTTGTATTTATTCAATTTAATATTTTATCTATTCATGCTTTAATTAATTTGTAAACTCAGCAAATAACTATTGAGTCCTTAAAAATAGACCAGGCACCCTGAAAGGACCTAAGGATAAACATAAAAATAAATATGTTTCCTATCCTTAAAGAAGTTGTAATTTTGTTGGGAAAAGTTGTTGCTCACTACTTAAAAACAAAAAGAAAACAAACTGTTTTGTGAAACAAAACATTCTATTGTTTTGATTCTGCAAGTGGAAGGACATATATTCAAGTGCCAGCAGGCTTAAAGCTGGGGGTGCTGCTAACTTGAGAAAGGGTGAAATCAGATTGAGGGATAGGCCTACGTCTGTTTAAGATTAATATACACTTTCTAAAAAGAATTTGAAATGGTGTCACTGAATTTATCTACAACTGAGTAGGGTGATATGTCCTCATAATATATTTAAATAAAATAAATATATTTTGAATAAAATAATACATTTTCAGAATAACTAGGTTGCCTTTTCTGCTTAGGGCCTGTGTTCATAAATTGGATTTAGGCATATATGTGGATAACATAATCTATTTGGGTTATTTATTTTAAAACATATTCTATTTGAAAAAAATCTTTGTGGTAAAGCATGGATATGCCCTCATTAATAATCAAGCAATATGACAGCAGTCTTGTAAAATCTCATATTTTTCAAAGCCAGTATTTCTTCAGAGAATATGAATCATGATCATGACCATGTCCTTTTTTTGATTTTAATAAAAAAAATAGCATCAGATAACTTTTCCTTAAGAAGTTCAACCTTTAAAAATTGTGTTAGTAATAGAATTTACTGAGGACAAAAAGTTGCATCAAATTATATTGTCATTAATTGAAAAATGGTATTTTTCTCCTCCCCATATTATATATGCTCTCTCTTAGAATTAATGAATTTCCTAATTTCATCATATTTCATTAATATTATCAAAATTCTTATAGTTAGGATAGACTTGTCTGGGCCAGGCTATGGAGCACACAGGACAGGGCAAGTTGAGATGTTGGCTCTGGGAAATGGTGTAGACATGAGGGGTATGACAGATATTGATAGTTTAAACAACACCCTAGATGAAGGACATCTATCTGTTAATGTGTGTTCTGATGAAAAATGAAAAGTGTGGTGGCAAAATGTGGTATCAGGTTGAACTTGACAGGGCAAGTAAGATACAGAGACTCAGGAATAATAGGAGTTAGCATTAGAGGCTTAAGCTGGACAGAGAAAAAATATTTTTCATGGTGAGAATAGTTATTTAAGTTAATGTGTGTGAGTGTGTGTTTGAATGTGTTGCATGTATGTGAATTTATTTTCTGGCTTTATCAGAAAAGGATATAAATCAATTGTAATAACACACATACTAGGACCTCTGCCTCTGCTCAAGATGGTTTAAGAGGGACTGAGCAGGTGGCCTGAAATGAGTACAAGACAGAACGAGATACTGTAACTAAAAGCTGGTTCTTGGAGAAGACTAATATTAATGAACATCAAAAAGGAATTCCTATAGATGCAGATAAGCTAACACAGAGATCCTAATTCTGAAGAATGTCTTTAATTTTCAGTCTTGTAGTGATAGCATCTGTTTTCTTGCTAGCTTTGCACACAGTTGTTTGGGGTACAGTGCAGGTGTAGGCCCAACCCATAGGTTATTTTTCCCATTTTTAACATTACAAAGGTTTGAAGAATAATAGGTGCAAGGGGCTCCTCTGGAATGGTGGCACCAATTCCATTTTGAAGCGGTTCCATTTATGCTATTTTTTACTAATATTCATTGCCTTGCATAGGTATAATTTTTCCCTTATGGTGGGAACTTTAAGATTTACTCTCTTAGTAACTTTTGAATGTGCAGTATTGTTAACTGTAGTTACCAAACGGTACATTACACCCCCGGAATTACTTGCTTTATAACTGGAAGTTTGTACATTCTGACCAGCTTCACCCAAGTTCCCCACCCCCGACACCCAAACTCTGGCAACCACAAGTATGACTGTTTCTGTAAGACTGGTTATGTTAGATTCCACATAAAAGTGAGATCATACAGTATTTTAAAAAAGATTTTATTTCTGTATTCTTAGAGAGACAATAAGGGGGGAAGAAAGAGAGGGAGAGAAACATCAGCTGGCTGCCCCTAGCATGTGCTTCGACCAGGGACCTTGCCTGCAACCTAGGTACATGCCCTGACCATGAACCAAACCAGCAACCTTTCACTTTTTAGGAAGACACCCAACCAGCTGAGCCACATCATTCAAGGCAGATCACACAGTAGTTGTCTTTCTCTGTCTGATTTATTTCACTTAACATAATGCCCTCTATGTCCATCTATATTGTTGCAAATGGCAGGGTTTCCTTTTTTATGGCTAAATAATATCCCTTTGTTTATACATACCACTTTTTAAAATCCATTCATCCATTGATAGACACATAAATCACTAAGGCAGCTTTTGAAAAATCCATTGTTGAACTTGATATTCTCAGTGAAGAGTCACAGGAAGACTGCACTGTAACAATACAGTTACTGAAAGGCAGCTCTAACTCCATTTTGAAGTGACGTCATTTATGTTTTTTTTATAATTTTAATCATTTCACAAAGTTATAGTTTTTTTCCTTTTGATGAAAACTTTTAAGATTTATTCTTTTAGCAACTTTTACATACACAATATTACTCACTATAGTCATTGTGTTGTACATTACACTCCTGGAACTTATAACATTTAGAGATTTACCTGTTTTCATTTTTTTACCTGCCAACCTAATTTGTTTCTTCATTTATTTAGCTCTTGTTTTAACAAGATATTTTATCTCAATTTAATAAGGTTTCATTTTTTATATTTCATTTTTCATACTAATTCATTATATATATAATGTGATATATATATCACATATATATCACATATTTTTATATATCACATATATATAAATGTGATATATATATATTACATTTTCATTACTCAGAAATGCATCGTTAGACACTTAGATTGCTTTCATGTCTTGGGTATTGTAAGTAATCCTGCAATGAATATCTTTTTGAGTTATTACTTTTGTTTCCTTCAGATAAATACCTAGAAGTGGAATTTCTGAATCATATGAAAACTATAATTTCTTGAAGGACCTACATATTTTTTAAAATAGTGGCTGCTCCAGTTTACTTATTTGGATGACTTTTATTTATTTTTCTTGCCTAATTTCTCTGGCTGAGACTTCTAATACTCTGTTGAAGAAGAGTGGTGAGAGTGGGTATTCATGTCTTATTCCTGATCTTAGGAATAAAGCTTTCAGCTTTTCACCATCGAGTATGATGTTAGCTATGGGCTTGTCAAATATGTTTTTCTTATGTTGAGGCACATTTTCTCTACAACCACTTTGTTCACAGTTGTTTCCATCTTGAGTTGGCCAAAAAAGGTATGTGGAATTTTTATGCATACTATGTTTGCTACATTGTTAGTTCAAAGTGTCCTGTATTAACATTTCTTCTATGTCAAAGCAAAGAAAGCTGCCTATATTATGAGTTTGTCCTTATGTAGGACAGCAGAGATAATAGGTTCTTATCACAGATGTGGTTGTTGTGGGTACTTTAATATTTAAGTCCTTATAAGACTGAGGCAAATATAGATACTACATGAGTATTACAGTTGGAATCATGTGTACCTGTGGAAGACACAATCTTGATGTGTACTCCTTTGACCATAGCTGCAGAACTGTTCCTTTAAACAAAGTTGTGACTCAATTTAGTCTAGAGAAGGGCAAAAATTATTCACATCCTATTATTTTTAAATTATTTTTGCAAGCTCATTTTATTTGCATAAATATTTTAAGCAACCTAAGCACCAATGTATAACTAAAGATGCAGTTAAACTGAATTGCTTGATACCCATTACTTCATATATACCAAGCTGAAGAGTAAAAAAATACATGTTTAGCTTTTTTTTAGCTCTTGTGATTAAAAAATGCACACAAAAAACCTTATCTAACTTGCATGTGCTATAAAAACAGTTAACAGGGAAGTAACTTGAAATTATGGCTAGTTTTGTTTAATATTTTATGAAATTTTCATGAACATCCAAGTATAATTGTTAAAAACATGTGTACTGAGTTGATGTAGGTAGAATAAATGTTTTATGAAAGAAAAAATAGAAACATAAACTCTTTTTTACTTCATCCTTCAGTTTAATTTTAATGCCAAGAAATACATTTTATGTTCTATGGTGTCAACATTTAGCTTACAAAATATTTTCATCAAGTTTTTCTCTAGCTTTTAGGATGTGCTTTTGAAATGTGACTGATTTTAATTCATAATTTTTACCATTCTTTGCCTTTGATGTTTATTGATTTATAATTATCAGAATTTTAGTCATTTATTTTAAGAAAAATAACTTTAGTACTGCTTATATATGGTCCAAACATCATTGTATTCACTGATGAAGAGATGAACATGTGAATATACTAAAATGTCTTTGAGAAATAAATCCTGGAATATTAAGCCAGTGAAATGTTTAGAGTTTTAAAGGACACACATTCCAGTTCTGCAGAAGCTAGAGTGTTGGCAGGAGCAGCAGCAGCTGGAGAGGCTTGGGAGCCCAGTGGGACAGTCATCACATCAGAGGACTTGTATTTATCTGGAGTCAGAGTGTAACATGAAGAATCCTGTACTATGCATATGAGTTAGCAGAGGTGACTGAGATTGAAGAGTGACTCATTTGGGGCAATAAGGATAGTATAGTTATATTTTTGATGATACTTTTCTGAACCATGTTTTAAATATTTAAATATTTATTGACTAATTAGCAGTCTTGGCTTTTTATTTTATAAGATACTGAAGGAAGATCTCTGAGTTGTATTTGAAGATTTTGATCTACTTTAAGAGAAAATTCATACCTTATTTTACATTTTAATTTATAGGTGAATTAATAATAAAGATCACAGTGTTCTGATAAATCAAAGAACAGCTGTACTTCAGATTGATATTGGACCTTATAGTAGAAATAACTTTATAATAAAATACAGCTATATATGTAAGGAACTGAATGCAAAAATGGACAATGTCCAGACCATAAATAAAAATAGAACTTTGACCCACAACATCTGCAGCAACCCATCATGAAAGCCCAGCAACAACATCTGTATCAGTCAACTCTAAATGGCAAAGCTTGATCAATAACTGCTAGTTTCCCTAATCATTGCCCAAGTTTTAAATTAGGACCAACCAGGGGAAACCAAATATGCCTCCCTAACTAATCTCACAGGGTGCTCCACCTTTACTTAGCCTGTCTCCAGCTTTCTTATGCCAATAGCTTTCAACTGGGGAATGCCCCAAGCCTCCCCTAGATCCCACTTTAGAGCTTTTATACTCCTCTGATTGCCTTTGAATTTCTTTCGCATGTAAGTGATGGTGGTTGATTCCCTAACACAGCAAGATCTGAATAAATAGCCCTTGCTTGTTCTCATTTAAGTAATTTCATTTATTTCCACATCTGGAAATAGAAAGGTATGGGATATTAAAAATAGAAAAGGTATGTGATATTAATATTGGATATCAGGATATCCAATATTAATATTAGTGTCAAGACACTATCATCTAAGATTTTTAAATAACAATTCCAAGGTATAAATAACTCAATATGAAATAATCTCATGACAGTAAAAATTTCCTGAATCAGAAAATTCTAATAGAGAAATAGTCATTTCTAATTTAGACACTAGCTTTCCAACCACTTCTTGAGTTTGAAACATAATTTTCACAATCATGTTTTTAAAAGTAATCAGTCATCTGAAAATTATTTTAATATATAATTTATAGTATTTTCTTGAGTCATTAGCCCAGGATAATACCTGGCAATTTAAAGTTTTATCCAGAAAATAATTTTGACTTCCAGTTAGTTGCTGAAAAAATACCTAATATTAGACAAGAAATTCAATTATCTTTTCGCAGAAGTCTAGATCACTAGAGTTCAGGGAGCCATAGACACTATGCTGTTTCATTTCAACATGTAGCTGAGCCAATTGTTTTTGAGTGCATATTTTATTTCAAGAAATTAGATCTGCATTAAGGAATTGGATACTATATTTATATTTATTGTTTTAAAACTAATTATTTTGCTAATTAATATATTAATCATGTTCTGTTAAATAATAAAAGCCCTTAACTTAAAAAAAAATCAACCTGGAATAGTCTCCTGATTTGTGTTATGTTCAAACACAAATTATAATAGACAATACCATAAGAACTTTTCGAGGAGCTTTAAAAGAAAAAGCAAAAATAAGAAAACACTTGTTAATGTATATCATTTCAATCAGGAAATTCAAGGATTCACTAGTGATTCTTTACCTTTTCTAGCCTTCATAATCATAATAATGATAATGAATGCAAACGCACATAGTGTTTATTAATGGTGCCAATTAGTGTTCTAAGTATATTATAGGTATGCACTGATATAATCCTTACACCAGTTTTAGGAGGCAAATATAATAATTTATTTCTTACTGCTTCCTTTAAATTTATTTTGTGATCTAACTAAATGGTTCTTACATTTCAGATTTGAGTATAATTTAAAATTAAAAAGAATGGAAAACAGTCACAGAGTTATTCATCAAGTTAAGTAATAAGAAATGATCCACCAGCATCAACACAACTAATGTCAATCTACTGTCATCACCTTTACTTAATGAGAGTTTAGCACTGAAACAGTGAGTTCGAACTCATAGTAAAGGGCACATTTTT
>PVIA01014679.1:0-25997 GCA_004024845.1 Tonatia bakeri | reverse complement strand
TAAGCCAGGCAGTGACAGACAAATACCATATGATCTCATCTATAAGAGGAACCTAATAAACAAAATAAATAAGCAAGCAAAATTTAATCAGAAACACTGAAATTTAGGACAAACTGACAGTAACCAGAGGGGGTTGGGGAGAGGGATAATGGGGGAACATAAGGGAAATTTCATCAAGGAACATGTATAAAGGACACATGGACAAAGCCAAAGGGGGGTAGGATCAAGGGTGGGAAGTGGTGATGGGTGGTGGGGGAGGGGTGGGGGGAGTTGGACACACTGTACTTGAACAACAATAAAAATATGCAGAATAGAAAAAGAAGTGCACAGCTGATTCTGCAGGCTGGGTGTTTTTGATGTGGAGGGAGACATGTTTTGGTTGTTTTATTCAATAGAACATTGAGGTGTTTTTTTTTTTAAAGATCATACCCCATAATTAATTGAGGTTCATACCAGGGATGCAAGAATAGTACAATATTCACAAATGAATAAACCTAATACATCACATAAACAAATGGAAAGACAAAAATCGCATGATCATATTAACAGATTTGGAAAAGAATTCATTAAGGTACAGCCCTATATGACCACTAGACCAGACATCCTTGTACAAAGAACAGTCTGCACAACTCTTTGTAATTGATCAGATTCCTCCAAAGACTCATTTACCATTCCTCAAAAATACAGCCTTATTCCTTACTTTTGTACCTTTTCAATTCTGTTCTCTCTTCCTTGAATGACTTTCCTCCATTTTTCAACCTGGCAAGCATCTACTTATTAATCAAGCTTTTGCTCAAGTGTTCTCTTGTGAAGCCCTCCCTGACCTCCAGAAACCTGAACAGTTCCTTTCCTTGAAGTCCCATAGCACTGTGTTTAGACTTGTCTCACTTTTACACTGTCCTTTTTTATTGAATTTATTGGGGTGGCATTTTAAAAAAATTATATAGGCTTAAAATGCACAATTATATAGTGCATCATCTGTATATTGTATGGTGTGTTCACCATCCAAAGTCAAGTCTCCTTCCATCACCACTGAGCTCCCTTTATCCTCTTGTACTTGGCCCCCTTTCCCTCTGGTAATCACCATACTGTTGTCTGTGTCTATGAAGTGGTTTTTGTTTGTTTATTTGTTTGTTTTTGCTTAATACCTTCATCATTTTCACCCAGGCCCCCAAACCCTCTCCTCACTGACACCTATAAATCTATATTCTGTATTTATGAGCGTGTTTCTATTTCATTTCTTCACTTATATTGCTGTTTAGATTTCATATATAAGTGGAATCATATTATATTTGTCTTTCTCTGACTGGCTTATTTCACATAGCATATTCCCCAGGTTCATCCATACTGTTACAAGTGTTAAAAACTTAATTCTTTTTATGTTTAAGTAATATTCCATTGTATGTATATACCACCACTTTTTAATTCACTCATCTACTGATGGGCACTTTGGCAGATTCCAAGTTTTAGCTACTGTAAATGACACCACAATGAACATAAGGGTGTACCTATTCTTTCAAATTAGTGTTTCAGATTTCTTTGGACATATTCCCAGAAGTGGAATAACTGGGTCATAAGACAGTTGCAATTTATCTTTTTGAGTAAGCTCCATACTGTTTTCCATAATGGTTGCATCAATATGCATGCCCACCAACAGTGTACAAGAGTTCCCTTTTCTCCACATCTGCATCAACGCTTGTTTGTTGATTTATTGATGATAGACATTCTGACAGGTGTGAGATGATAACTCATTGTGCTTTTAATTCTTTCATTTCTGATTATTAGTGATGTTGAGCATCTTATCAAATGTCTGTTGGTCATCTCTATGTCCTTTTTGGAGAAGTGTTTGTTTAACACTTCTGCCCATTTCTTAATTGGATTGTTTGTGGCAGTGGTTTTTTTCGTTGTTGTTGTTGTTGTTGTTTTTTGGTAATGAGCTGTAAGAATGCTTTATAAAGTTTGGATTTAACTCTTTATCAGGTATAGCATTGGCAAATATCTTCTTCCATTCAGTAGGTTGTCTTTTCTGTTTTGTTGGTTTCCTTTGTAGTGAAAAAAATTTTAGTTTGATATAGTCCCCTTTTGTTTATTTTTTCTTTTGTATCCCTTACTCAAGGAGATATATCAGAAAAAAATACTGCTAAGAAAAGGCCTGAGATTTTATTGTCCATGTTTTTTTCTAGGAATTCTTTAAATTTGTTTTTATTGTTGTTCAATTATAGTTGCCCCCTTGTGGATTGGACTCATATTTAAACCTTTAATCCATTTTTAGTTAATTCTTGTGTATAGTATAAGAATGTGATGTAGTTTCATATTTTTGCATATATATAATTTTCCCAATACCGTTAATTGAATAGACTCTCTCTACTCAATTCTTGCCAACTTTGTCAAATATTAATTGTACATGTAGTCATGGGGTATTTCTGGGCTCTGTATTCTGTTCCATTGATTTATTTGTGTGTTTTTATGCCAGTACCATACTGCTTGATTATTATAGCCTTTAGTATTTTTTGATATCAGATAGCATGAATTCTCCAACTTTGTCTTCTTTCTCAAGATTGCTGTGGCTATTTGGTATCTTTTTTGGTTCCATATAAATTTTTCTATTGTTCTAGTTTTGTGAAATACACCATTGGTATCTTGATAGGAATTATGTTGAATCTACAGAATGCTTGGGGTAATATATGCATTTTAATGGTGTTAATTATTTTTATCCATGAGCATGGTATATGCTTCTGTTTATTTGTACCTTCTTTAATTTCCTTCTTCAGTGTCTTAATCATTTTCTGAGCACAGGTCTTCTGCTTCCTGGTTAAACTTATTGCCAGGGTTTTTTTGAGGCACATGTAAATGGGATGTGTTCCATTTCTGATAGTTTATAATGGTGTATAAAAAATCAACTGATTTCCAGGTACATACTTTGTATCCTATTATTTTACTAAATTCATTTACCCATTATAGCATTTTTTTGTGGAATCTTTAGGGTTATCTATATACAGTATCATGTCATCTGCACATAACAACAATTTTACTTCTTCCTTTCTGGTTTGGATGCTTATTATTTCTTCTTCTTGAAAGATCACTGTGGCTAGGACTTCCAGTAGTATGTTGAATAAGAGTGGAGGAAGTGAACATTCTTGACTTGTTCCTGATCTTAAGGGAAACACTTAGTTTTTACCCATTGAGTATGATGTTAGCTGTGGGTTTGTTAAATATGACCTTTATGATATTGAGGTGCATTCCTTTCATCCCCACTTTTCTCAGTGTTTTTATCATAAACTGCTGCTGGATTTTTGTCAGGTGGTTTTTCTGCATCTACTGATATGATCCTGTAGTTTTTATACTTTATTTTGTTTATGTGGTGTATCACATTAATTGATTTGCATATATTGTACCAACTTTGTATTCCAGGCAGGAATAAATCCCATTTGATCATGGTGTATGATCTTTTAGTGTACTGCTGGATCTGGTTTGCTAAATAGTTTTTAATATATTTTATTGATTATGCTATTACAATTGTCCCATTTTTTCTCCCCTTTATTCCCCTTTGCCCTGTAGCTCCCCTCCCACCATCATTCTCCAACCTTAGTTAATATCCATGGCTCATTCATATAAGTTCTTTGGCTTCTTCATTCCCCATGCTATTCTTAACATACCCCTGTCTATTTTGTATCTACCATTTATGCTTCTTATTCCCTGTATCTTTTTCCTCCATTCTCCCCTCCCATTCCCCACTGGTAACCCTCCATGTGACCTCTATTTCTGTGAATCTGTTCCTGTTCTAGCTACTTGCTGAGTAAGTAACTCATTTTTGTTTTTGTTATTGTATTTTGAGGTTCAGTTGTTGATAGTTGTGAGTTTGTTGCCATGCTACTGTTTGTATTTTTGACCTTCTTTTTCTTAGATAAGTCTCTTTAACATTTTATATTTGGTAAGGGTTTGGTAAGGTAACCCTTAATTCAACCTTATCTGGGAAGCACTTTATCTGCCCTTCCATTCTAAATGATAGCTTTGCTGGATAGAGTCCTCTTAGATGTAGGTCCTTCCCTTTCATGACTTGGAATACTTCTTTCCAGGCCCTCCCTTGTCTGCAAGGTCTCTTTTGAAAAAATCAGCTGACAGTCTTAAGGGCACTCCTTTGTAGGTAAATGTCTCTTTTTCTCTTGCTGCTTTTTAAGATTCTCTCCTTATCTTTAATATGGGGTAATGTAATTACGATGTGCCTTGGTGTGTGCTTCCTTGGGTCCAACTTCTTTGGGACTCTCTGGGCTTCCTGGACATCCTGGAAGTCTATTTTCTTTTGCCAGATTGGGGAAGTTTTCCTTCATTATGTTTTCAAATAAGTTTCCAGTTTCTTGCTCTTTCTCTTCTCCTTCTGGCATCCCTGTGATCCAGATGTTGGAATGTTTCAAGTTTTCCCAGAGGTTCCAAAGCCTCTCCTAAATTTTTTGAATTCTTCTTTCTTCATTCTGTACTGGTTGAATGCTTCTTTCTTCTTTCTGCTACTAACTGTTGATGTGAGTCCCAGCTTCCTTCCCTTCCCTGTTGGTTCCCTGTACATTTTCCTTTACTTCACTCTTCATAGCCTTCACTTTTCCTCTATCTTGTGACAGTATTCCACCATTTCTGTGAGCATCCTGATTACCAGTGATTTGAACTCTGCATCTGATAGGTTGGTGACCTCTTCATCACTTAGTTGTAATTTTTTTCTGGAGCTTTCATCTCTTCTTTCATTTGGGCCATATATATATATATTTGTTTATTTATATATATATATATATACACACACACATATTTGGTCTCAGGAGCCTCTTACATCTAAGAGTCAGAGCCTTAGGTATTCACTAGGGCAGGGCAACCCACCTGGCTGCATTGTGGTGCTGTATTTGGGGGAGGGGTCTGAGAGGGAACAGTGCTGATTACTCAGCTCTTGGATGGCTTTCAGTCACTTCCCCTACTACCCACAAGTAAATTGGGCCCTTTTGGGTGGGCCATACTGTTTCCAGGGTGGGTGGTTTTGTGTACATTCTAGGACCATCAGAGTCTCTCCAACGAAGTCTCCTTTGAGGCTGGGATTTTTTCCCACTGCCTCAACTCCCACAGGTTTCTTCAATCAGAGGTTTTGAGGCTTAATTTCCTTGCACTGGAACCCTGGGTTGTGTGGTCTTTCTCACTGCCCAGTTGTTTCTACCAGTTTATGCACACACAAATGCGGGACCGCCAGCTCCACCAGCCTCTACATTTCTCACCCTGGTCCTCCAGCCAAAGCCTTACCACAAGTCCTCACCACCCAGCTGCCCTTCTCTACCCTTCCTACCAGTCTGTATGAATGTTTCTTCTTTAACTCCTTGGTTGTCAGATTTCTATACAGTTCGATTTTCTGGCATTTCTGGGTTTTTTTTTTTTCATTTGTTGTTGTCCTTCTTTTGGTTGTGAAAGGAGGCATGGTGTATCTACCTATGCCTCTATCTTGGGTGGAAGTCCCAGTTTGCTAATATTTTGTTGAGAATTTTATCATCTGTATTCATCAGAGATAATGACTTATAATTTTATTCCTTCGGAGTGTCTTTCTCTGGTTTTGGAATTAGAATAATGCTGACTTCATAAATTGAACTTGAGAGTCTTCCCTCCTCTTGACTTTTGAAATAGTTTGAGAAGAATATGTGTTAGTTCTTCTTTCAATATTCACTAAAATTCATCTATATAGCCATCCAGTTCAGGATTTTTGTTTGTTGCAAGTTTCTATTTTAATTATTGGCCTGGATATTTTAATGGGCACTATTGCTTATTAACTTTGAGTTAGTTCATCATGAACTACCAAGGTCCATCTAGTTTTTTCATGTTGAACTAAATAGGGATATAATGTAGATTACCACCTTTGCAGGTTTTTGTTTGAATATAGCTTTTCAAATCACTTGAGTAAACCCCTAGAAATGTGATTGCTGAATCATTTAATAATATTTTGTTTAGCTTTGTATAAAAATGCCAAACTGTCTTCCAAAGTGGCAGTGCCATGTTTTATTCTCACCAATAATGAATGGGTTTTCTAATATGTGGAATCTAAAAAGAACAAACTCAAAGAAACAGAGTGTAGAGTGTTGGTGACCAGGAGTTGGAAGTGGAAGAAACAGAAGATAGTGCTGAAAGGATACAAATTCCCAATTATAAAGTAAAGAAATTTAAAGATCTAACCTCAAACATTAGAGTACAGCTAATAATACTGTATTATGTCCTTGAATGTTTCTAAGACAGTAGATCTTAAGTGTTCTGACCACAGAAAAGAAATGGTAATTATGATGGAATGGAGGTAATTACTAGTGCTATGGCATTAATCACTTGGAATATAAATGTATAAAATCAGCATGTTGTATACCTTAACCTTACACAATGTTACGTGTCAATTGTATCTCAAAACTGTTTGTAAATATATGTCTACACATTGGTTAATTATTCACATTGATATCTCCTTGCTCTGTGAGCTCAGGCATCTTAGAACGAATGACACAATCAGCAATCACACCTAGCATGCAAATCTTAGGTTCTACCACCATTTTGCAATAGAAGAAACCAGGATTTTTTAAAGAAATGGATGACTTTACCATTGTATCAGGAATTAGACAAGTTTAGCATAAAGTAGCATGTAAATCTAGAATAAGAAAGTGCTAAAAACTAAAATGGCATTATATGAAAAGAATACAGGAGCCAACTGAAATAGTTCTCAATGACCAAAGATGGAACACTTTGATGAACAAAATAAATAAAACAGCATAAGATTGTAACTCAAACATAAGATAAATAACCATGATAAATAATAAGATAAATAGCATGAGTGCTTGCTAATAGAAATCAATTTTGGAGCAAATAAATAAGAAGCATAGACAAATATCAGGTGCAGGAGAATTTCAAATAACTTAGACATGTTCCACACTTAAGGAGGTGAATGAAAGGTGAATCTCCACTTCTTTTTTTTTTAATTTTTTTCTACCTTTTTTATTGATGTTCTAATATAGCTGTCTCCATTTTTTCACCACCACTTTCCCTCTCCCTACCCATCCATACCACCTCCCACCCTCAATCCCATCCCCCCTTGGCTCTGTCCATGGGAACCTCATTCATATTCATTTACGTCCCTTCCCCTTCCTTCCCACGTTTTTTCTCTCTCCCCCCGTCCCAGTAATTGGCAGTTTGTTATCAATTTCAATGTCTCTGGCTATATTTTGCTTGCCAGTTTGTTTTCTTAATTACATTCCACTTATAGGTGAGATCATGTGGTATTTGTCTTTCACCACTTGGCTTACTTCATTTATCATAATACTTTCCAGTTGCATCCATGTTGTTGTGAAAGGTAGGAGCTCCTTCTTACTTTCTGCTGCATAGTATTCCATTGTGTAAATGTACCATAGTTTTTTTATCCATTCATTTATCAATGGGCACCCAGGTTGCTTCCAGCATTTGGCTATTGTAAATTGTGCTGGTATGAACATTGGGGTGCATAGCTTCTTTTGAATTAGTGTTTCAGGATTCTTAGGGTATAAACCCAGCAGTAGAATTGCTGGGGGGAAAGGTAATTCCATTTTTAGTTGCTTGAGAAAATTCCATACAGTTTTCTGCAAAGACTGCACCAGTTCACTCCCACCAATAGTGCACTAGGGTTCCCTTTTCTCCATAGCCCCACCAGCACTTATTGTTTGTTGATTCTTTATGATGGCCATTCTGACTGGTATGAAGTGGTATCTTTTTGTGGTTTTAATTTGCGTGTCTCTGATGGCTAATGATGCTGAGCATCCTTTCATATGTCTCTGAGCACTCTGTTTGTTCTCCTTGTAGAAGTGTCTGTTCAGTGCCTTTTCCCACTTTTTAATTGGATTGTTTGTCTTCCTGGAATGGAGTCATGTGAGTTCTTTATATAATTTGGAGATTAAACCTTTGTCCAAGATATCATTGGCAAATATGTTTTCCCATACAGTTGGTTCCCTTTTCATTTTCCCACCGTTTTCTTTAGCCATGCAGAAGCTTTTTATTTTCATAAAGTCCTATTTGTTTATTCTTTCCTTTATGTCCCTTCCTCTAGGAGACATATTGGTGAAAATATTGCTGTGTGGAATATCTGAGATTTTCCAGCCTATCTTCACCTCTAGGACTTTTTTTGGTGTTATGACTTCCATTTAAGTATTTTATCCATCTTGAGTTTATTTTTGTGTATGGTATAAGTTAGTGGTCAAGTTTCATTTTTTTGTATGTAGCTGTCCAGATCTCCCAACACCATTTGTTGAAGAAGCTATTTTAATTCCTTTTTATGTTTCTGCCCCCTTTGTTGAATATTAATTAACCATAGAGACTTGGGTTTATTTCTGGGCTGTCTATTTTGTTCCATTGATCTAGGTGTGTTCTTATGCCAATGCAAGACTATTTTGATTACTGTGGCCTTATAATATAATACACACACACACACATATTGGTTAAGTCCATTTGATCTAGGGCATTGTTCAATGCTGCAATATTTTTGTTGATATTTTGTTTGGAAGATCCATCCATTTTTGACAGTGGGGTATTAAAATTCCATAGTATAAGTGTGTTGCTGTCTATATCTTTCTTGAACCTCTCCAAAATTTTCCTTATGTATTTGGGTGCACCTATGTTGGGTACATATATGTTTATAATGTTTATGTCTTCTGATGGATTCTTCCCTTGAGTATTAGGAAGTGACCTTCTGGGTCTCTTTTTATTGCCTTTGTTTTGAAGTCTATTTTATCCAGTATAAGTATTGCTACTCTGGCTTTTTTTTCTTGTCCATTTGCATGAAATAATTTTTTTCCAGCCCTTCACTTTCAGTCTGTGTAGGTCTTTTGTTCTGAAGTGGGTCTCTTGTAGACACCATATGTGTGGGTCATGCTTTCTTAGCCATTCTGCTACCCCATGTCTTTTGATTGGGGCATTTAATCCATTTATATTGAAGGTTATTATTGATAGGTACTTATTCATTGTCATTTTATTACCTTTGCACCTTTGTTCATTTTTCTCTCACTGCTTTTCTTCTTTTCCTTAAAGCAGTCTCTCCAGCATATCCTGCAGTGCTGATTTGGTGGAGATGTATTCTCTGAGGCTCTTTTGTCTGTTAGGCTCCTTATTTTGCCTTCCATTTTAATTGAGAGCCTTGCTGGATAGAGTAGTCTTGGTTGTGGGCCTTTGTTTTCATTACTTGGAATATTCCTTGCCATGCCCTTCTGGTTTATAATGTTTCAGTTGAGAAGTCACCTGCTAGCCTTACTGGGGCTCCCTTGTATGTTACTTCCTGTGTATCCCTTGCTGCCTTTAAGATCCTCTCTTTGTCTTTAAATTTTGCCATTTTAATTATGATGTGTCTTGCAGTGGGCCTCTTTGGGTTCCTCTTGATTGGGACCCTCTGTGCTTCCTGGACTTGTGTTGCTTCTTCTCTCATCAAATTAGGGAAATTTTCCATCTTTACTTTTTCAAACAGGTTTTCTATCCCTTGCTCCTCTTCTTCTCTTTCTGGTATCTCCATTACATGGCCATTATTCTGTTTCATGTTGTCCTGCATTTCTGTTAACCCCTCTTCATTTTTTTCAGTCTTTTTTCTTTTTCTTGCCTTTTTTTGGGAGTTTTTTTTTCTACTTTGCCCTCCAGCTCACTGATTTGATCCTCTGTTTTATCAAGCTTGATTTTGATTCCTTCTACTGTGTTCTTTAATTCAGAAATTGTATTCTTCATTTCTTCTTGACCCTCGTTGGTTGTTTCTGTGTTCTTTTTATGCTAATATAGTTTGCAGTAAGTTTCTAATAATTTCCCTGTATTTTTGATAGTTCGCACTGAGTTCATTGAGCTTCCTTATAACAATTGTTTTGAACTAAGTATCTGATAGTTAACTTCCCTCTATTTCATTTAACACTCTTTCTGAAGATTCTGCCTTTCCTTTAGATTAGGGATTGTTTCTTTGTTTTCCTATTGTTTGTAGGACTATTCTCATTTGCTTCTGTTTCTTAAATTGATCTGTTTTAACTTTCTGACATTGTGGTGTGAACTTCTATGGTGGGAAGCCTGTGAGATACAGTGGTGCAGTGTCCTTGGTCACCTGAACTTGATATTCTTGAGATATACTTTATGCTTTTTATGCTGTTTTTTTCAGATATAATTGTGTTTTGATTGTTGTTGAGTCATTCTTTCATGGGTCCCTCCCTGTTGCTGGTTGACTGAGTGTCACTTCGCCCACCATGTCTTGTGTGCTGTTGTGCAGGCACTGCCTGAACAAAACCACAGAGCCCAAAAAGCAAACCCACACACACAAATATTGTAGCTCCCCCCAACAATACCACTGTCAACAGCAAATGAACCAGTATTAATAAGGGTATAACAAGATTAAGACCATTGTAAGAAAAGAGAGTGGATATGAGATGACCTACTGAAAGATAAACTATTTTGAGAGTGTAGAAGGAGAAGCACTAGTAAGAGTTGGGAGTTGGAGAAATGGAAGGAGAGAAGGTAATAATATGTCTATATTTGTTAATTAAATGTGAAAAAGTGCACCAAATTAATGTGAGATGTTAATAATAAGGTAAACTGGGTGTGCAGTAGATGAGAACTCTATGTACTATATTTTCAATAATTCTGTAAATTTCAAATTATTCTAACATGAAAACATTTATTAAAAACAAATATACACCCTGTAATACCAATCAAAAAGAACCTATGCACCCCAATGTTCATAACAGCACAATTTACAATAGCCAAGTGCTGGAAGCAACGTAAACGCGCATCAGTAAATGAGTGGACCAAAAAACTATGGTACGTTTACACAATGGAATTCTATGTAGCAGAGAGAAAGAAGGAGCTTATACCCTTTGTGACAGCATGGATGCAACTGGAGAGCATTATGCTAAATGAAATAGGCCAGGCCGTGAGGGACAAATACCATATGATCTCACTTTTAAGTGGAACATAATCAACAAAAGAAAGAAGCAAACAGAGTATAACCAGAGACATTGAAATTAAGAACAATCTAACAATAGCCAGATGGGAGAGGGGAGGGGACAGTGGGGAGCAGGGTTTTCAGGAACTACTATAAAGGACACATGGACAAAAACAGGCAGGGGGTGGAAGCAATGGAGGGAGGGAGGTTTGACTGGGGTGGAGGGAAGGGGTGGAGAGAAAAAGAAGACAACTGTAATTGAATGACAATAAAGTTAATTTAAAAATTTAAAGAAATAAAAGCTAATTCACACACAAAAGACTATGGTACATTTGCACAGTGGAATTCTATTCAGCAGAGAGCAAGAGGAGCTCCTCCCCTTGGCGACAGTATAAATGGCACTGGAGAGTATTATGCTAAGTGAAATAAGCCAGGCAGTGATGGACAAATACCATATGATCCCACCTTTAACTAGAACATAATCAACAAAAGAAAAAAGCAAACAAAATATACCATCTTTTTCAGACCATAAGGCACACCTAGGTTTTAGAGGAGGAAAATAAGGAAAAAATTTTGAAGCAAAAAAATGTGGTAAAATATTTATAAATAACATAATATTTCACCAATGTAAATGCAAACAGAACTCAACAGCAGCATTAACAACCATTATTCCTCCCAAATTGGGGGGGGGATGCATCTTATAGTCCAAAAAATATGGTATCTAGAGACATCAAAATTAAGAGCAATCTAACAATAGCAAGAGGGGAGGGGGGAGGGGACAATGGGGGGAAGGGTTTTCAGGAACTACTGTAAAGGACACATGGACAAAACCAAGGGGGAGGTTGGAAGCAAGGGAGAGAGGTAGGTTGGCTTGGGTGGGGGGAAGTGGTGGGGAGAAATGCAGACAACTGTAATTGAACAACAATAAAATAATGTTTAAAAGATTAAAAAACATATACAGCTGAAGAGACAGCTGTATATCTGTATATATACAGTCATAACATATAAACATATGTATGTATATATGTTTTATGATGTGTAAATATCTCACAATCTGACAAAGCTATAACTGAGTTATATCTTTAGATCCTTGTATAAGCACAAAATCGGGACCAGCCTGCCCCCTGTTCCAGTCAATTCCCACACCATTGTGGGCTGTGTGGAAGATGGCAGAGGGAGAAAATTGGGACAACTGTAATAGAATAACAATAAAAAATATTGACAAGTGAGATAGGGATTATTTTTCAGTCCTACCTCTCCAAAACCTATGACTTGGGCTCAGAAAAATCACACATTTTTCGAACCTCAGTTTCTGTGTCCATAGGCTGAAAAGGATAATACACATTATCTAAGTGAGAGTATATGTAATGACAATTATTGGACCTAAAGAATTTTAGGGAACATATATATTTAAGTGTTAATAATATTGATTATATAATCCTAATCTTAAAGTAATCTTTATTCCTACTATTCCAGGCTGTAACATAAAAATGTGATCAAAGCTAGTGTCTAAAAGATAAGTAAAGTTAATGATTTTATAGGTCAGTTTTCACCATAATCCAAATTTGAATTAAAAGCTTCTGGTTCCATAAAAAGATGAATAAATATAATTAGAATCAAAGAAATACTTTTATTCTAATGATGTTGTATAGTTACATTTTCTACAGTAAACATGTTGTCTGGATAAGTGAAATTACATGGTAGGCACAATTATGTGAGTTTGTATGAAAATATGAATGTGGAAGAAGAGCAAGTTCTTCATGTTTTTTGTAAGAAATTATAATGATTTCACATCCTTTAATAAAAAGCCTGAGGTTCCAAATTTAAAAACCAGGACCAAATGAATTTGTGGGGGAACAGAAGTGTCAGGCATGAGGGTTACATGGAGGAAGTGACTCATTTTTGAGTTGGATTCATTTCATCTTTCACTTTCCTAGTTCATGGAGATATAACAGTGAGCAACACAGACGTGCCCCCTGCTCGCTTGGTGCTTACATTCTATTTAGGTGTGACTCAATTAAACTTAAATGAAAAAAAAACAAATATTTCTTTGACTATGAGAAAATAGGGAATAATGAAAACAAAGGAAACATTGCAAAGGCACAGAGATGTAATGGCACACCATGTCTTTGGGAACGCAGGACCCATCATGTGTGACTCCAATACAAGCAGGGTTGAGACAAGGATGAGCTAAGTGAAGCACCCAGGGCACACAATTTTAAGGAGGCACTCACTCTTAGGTTCATGATTTAGGCACCTCACTCTAGTCCTAGCTTTGAGCACAGGATTTGAAATGAAGATTTGGGGGAAATTAGATCAAGAGACCAAACTGAGACCATATTGTGAAAGATCTTGTATGCCTTACTAAGAAGTTAATTTTTGAGTTTTAGGTGGTGATAAAATTATAAGAGATTTTTAAGCTAGGGTGAGAACTAGTCATATTTATGCTAACAAAATTTTACAAACTGTGAAAAAAGAGTAGGGGCAGTGTAATACAGGAAAGTAGATGATCATTAAGAGGACAACTTTTTTTTTTTGAGCGGACAGCTCACATATATTTTTGAGGGCTGAGGGGAAGAAGATAGTGTAGAAAAAGACATTCAATAACTGAATTGGGTGAGCTCACTGAGTGCAGGGACAGTTACTGTTCCATTATCAATTTTAAGCCCCAGTACCTTGGACAGTGCTTGGAACATTAAACACCACTTAATAAGTATTTGTGAGTGAATATATAAATAGGTGAAAAATATGCAAGTAAGGTCCCTCAAGATTTGAAAGATAAGAAATTTTCAGGGTATGAATTTGACTTATGAAATAGAGGTACACCCCTTTCTTAGAAAAAGAGGTTAACACAAAGGTGAAAAATCTCTACTGGGAGAGTTCCACTATGAAGACAAATGTATACCAGTGGTCTTCTTAGGGAATGTAGAGGACAATAATAAGATTGACTCTTGGAAGACAATGAGGCAAAATATGTATGGTCTTTGGTTAGTGGTAGAGAAACTTGTAAAGAATGACTACAGAGAGACTGACGTGGCATCTATAGGTTTTCCATGGACTGTTATGTTTTTCACAGAAGCTAAAGAAGCTCTATTTATAAATCAGTATGTTCAATCATTTTCCTCTGTTTTCTTCCATGTCTGTGTAATAGAGAAGGAGAGGAGGGTGTAGAGGGAGGAAGCGAGAGAGGGAGGGGGAGAAGGAGAGTGAGAGAGACAAAGAGAGAGAGAGGGAGAGAGAACAAAACCCTCTTATGATGGCCAGAAATGCTTTTCCCTGAAGATTACCATTGCCAAGTTGAAAGAAATGTAGTAGAACTCTAAAGTTTCTCATTTTATCCAGGGAAAAAATAGTAAAACAGTTAATAAGCTACAGTGAGTGGTGCTGACAATTTAAAAAGAACTTCATTGGTAGAGGATCCAACATGCTGGAGGAGAAAGTGGAAGCTACACTAACCTTCTCCCAGGACCAACCTGGAATTAATACTAAATTGTAGAGAAATCATTCAGAATAACCAACTAAACACTAGCTGGAGAGAAGCCTTATAACCAAGGATAACAGAAGAAACCCCTTTACCAAAACAAGACTTGTAGACAGTGCAGACTATGTGAGAGAGAACTGACTAGACTCCTACAGGATGCAGCTGAAGTTCTGGAGAGATATATCAGTGGCCAGGATTATCCCCCTGAGAAATGTAGGGTCTAAACCCCAAGCTGAACAACCCAGCATACAGCACCAGAGTCACAAAGGAACCCAGATAACATCCAACTGTAAAAAACCAACAGACTTTCTGTCTGCCAGTGACAGATGCAGAGAGACTCTTAAAGGACCAACACACAAAATTTCATTTGCAGCAACTTACCCTGGGCTCTTGAAGGGGGAGGGCAGAGTGGACTAGTGTGGCTTGAAGAGAGTCTAAAATTGGTGGCTCCAGGGAGAGAACTGAAGGAACAGCTACCAGGATCCATGTGCTGAGTCATTCCCCATACTGTATAAACCATCACTCTCAAGCAGAGCACTCTTCTCCAAGTTGCATCAGTCTGAGAGGAAGCAATAGCCCTGCCTGCAAGAATTACCTTGCCCCACTCTGTGGTGCTTAAGCTGGGGCTGATAATACCTTCATTAGATTAACAATTGATCAGTCTAAAAACTAAGGTGGAAAATACAAAGAAGCAGCCAAAATGGGAAGACAAAGAAACAGATCCCAATGGAAAGAATAAGAGAATTATCCAGAAGAACTAGATGAAATGGATGCAAGCAATTATCAGATAGAGAGTTTAAAGTAATGCTTCTAAGGATACTCAAAAGCATGAAAAAAGGCATAGAAACCATAAAAAATTACCAGTGAGGAATAAAGAATGCAACATGTGAAATAAATAGTGCACTAGAAGAAATAAACAGTTAGATGAATCTGTGTTTTGAAGACAAGGTAGAAAAAATCATCCAGGCAGGGCAGCAAAAAGAAAAAGAATTTTAAAAAATGAGGAGAGCTTAAGAAACATTTTGGACAACATGTACCATAACAACATCTGCATCATGTGAATTCCAGAAGGAGAATAATGTGAGCAAGGGATCAAGGGCCTATTTGAAGATATAATGACCAAGAATTTCCCTAATCACATAAAAGGAAAAGACACACAAGCACAGGAAGCTGAGACAGTTACAAAAAATTTGGACCCAAAGAATCCTACACCAAAATACTTCATGATTAAGATGACAAAACTAAAAGATGGAGAGAATCCTAAAAGCTACAAGAGAAAAGCAGATAATTAAATAGAAGGGAGCACCAATTAGACTTTTATCATATTTCTCAACAGAAACATTTCAGGACAGAAGGGAGTGGCATGAAATATTCAAGGTGATGAAAAGCAAGGACTTAAAACCAAGGCTAATTTACCCAACAAGGTTATCATTTAAAATTGAAGGGGAAATAAGGAACTTCTGAGACAAGAAAAAGCTAAAAGAGATTGTTAACAACAAACCAGTACTGCAACAAATGTTCAAGGGCTTCCTTTAAGAAGAAGAAAAATAGAAAGAAAAAGAACAGAGGAAAACAGTTTATCAATAAAATGGTACTATATACATATCTATCAATAATTCACTTAGACTTCCGACCAAGATGGAGGCATAGGTAGAGACACTGTGCCTCCTCACACAACCAAAATGTGGTCAGCAACAATTTAGAAACAATATAACAACCAGATCTGACAGAAAATTGAACTGTATGGAAGTCAGAAAACCAAGTAATTAAAATAGACACATTCATCCAGACAGGTAAGAAGGGTGGAGTTGGGCAGCCAGGTGGAGAGGGGTTGCAGCACAAAAAGTGGTGGCACTGGTGCATGAGGCATCCCGGGTGCACAAGACCGAAGTGGGCTGGACCTGGGCTCACAGGAGGTAGCTGGCAGACCCTGGGCCTGGGGTGGCAATGGGCAGACCCAGCAAGGAGGTGAATGTGAAACAAGGCACTGCATGCAAGGCAGCTGGCTGATCCGGCTGTCCCAGGGCCCCAGCGCTGAGAAATAGAGCCTCAGGGCACTGATTGAAAATGCCGGTGGGGGTTGAGGCACAGGGAGAGATGCCCAGCCTCACAAGATACTTCATTGGAGACACCCACAGGGTCCTAGAACATGCACAAGCCCACCCACAGGGGAATTAGCACCAGAAAGGCCCAGTTTGCTTGGAGGAAGCGGCAGAAGGGACTGAACTCTGGCAGAGAGTGGAGCAAGCACCATTGTTCCCTCTTGGACCCTGCCCCCACAGACAGTGTCACAATGTAGCAACTGGGTTGCCCAGCCCTGGTGAACACCTAACTCTTTGCCCCTCATACTTAACAGGCACAATGAGACAAAAAAAAAAAAAAAAGCCCAAATGGAAGAACAGATCAAAGCTCTAGAGCAAATACAACTAAGGGACCAAGAGATAGCCAATCTACCAGATGCAAAGTTCAAAGCACTGGTGATCAGGATGCTCACAGAATTGGTTGAATTTGGTCACAAAATTGGATGAAAAAAATGAAGGCCACACTAAGTGAAATGAAGGAAAATTCACAGGGAAAAAACAGTGATGGGAAGAAAACTGGGACTCAAATCAATGGAGTGGACCAAAAGGAAGAAAGAAACAACCAAACAGAATAGAAGGAAGAAACAAGAATTCAAAAAAAAAAATTAAGAGAGGCTTAGAAACCTCCAGGACATCTTTAAACATTCCAACATCCAAATTGTAGGGGTACCAGAAGGGGAAGAGGAAAAACAAGTGGAAAAGTTATTTGAACAAATAATAAAGGAGAACTTTCCCAGTCTGGCAAAGGAAATAGACTTCCAGGAAGTCCAGGGAGCTCAAAGAGTCTCAAAGAAGTTGGACCCAAAGAGGAACACACCAAGACACATCATAATTACATTACCCAAGATTAAAATTAAGGAGAGAATCCTAGAAGCAGCAAGAGAAAAGGACACAGTTACCTACAAAGGAGTTCCCATCAGACTGTGAGCTGATTTCTCAAGAGACCTTACAGGCAAGTGGGGCTAGAAAGAAGCATTCCAAGTCATGAAAGGTAAGGACCTACATCCCAGATTGCTCTATCCAGCAAGCTTTCATTTAGAATGGAAAGGCAGATAAAGTGCTTCTCAGAAAAGGTCAAGTTAAAGGAGTTCATCATCACCAAGCCCTTATTTTATGAAATGTTAAAGGGACTTATCTAAGAAAAAAAGATAAAAAACATGTATAGTAAAACTCACAATTATTAACAACCACACCTAAAACAAAAACTAACTAAGCAAACAACTGGAACAGGAACAGAACCACAGAAATGGAGATCACATGGAGGGTTAGCAACATGGGAGTGGGAGGAAGAGAGAGGGGGAAAAGGTACAGAGAATAAGTAGCATAGACAGTAGATAGAAAATAGACCAGGGAAAGGCAATAGTAGTATGGGAAAATATAGAAGCTAAAGAACTTGACACATGGACATGAACTAAAGGGGGGAATATGGGTAGGAGAGAGTGTGCAGGGTGGAGGAGAATGAAGGGGGGAAATGGGACAACTGTAATAGCATAATCAATAAATATGTTTAAAAAATACCCCAAAGTGTCTGATTTTGCAACTACATGGGTGAGAATGTCCCTCACTGACAATGGAAAAAGGGTCTGTTGTGGGAAGATGCTGAGTTTAACCTGTGGGCTTTCTAAAGACAGTTATTCTCAGAATCACTGTACATGGCTAATATTAGTCTCTCTGCTCTGCTACATGGTAAAATGAAGAACCAATTCTCATGAGAGATGTGATGTTAAAGATTCTGTCTAAATCATTTATGCTCTCACATATTTCTATAGTAGCTTAACTGATTAACTGAAATACCAGACATAGCCTACAGCAGTTAGAAGTTCACAGACAGAACAGTGCTATTCACACAATAAAGTTGTTTCTGATCAAATATAGGAGATAACCACATTAATAGATCAAGATTATTAACACTCATAAAATATTTAATATTAAAGGAGTAAAAATGTAGTGATTTGTGTATAGTTGTTTTTTTTTTAACTTACTCAATCGACCAATTATTTTTTGTGTGTCCAGTAATGGCCAAGTTCAATACTGAATTATACAAAGAAGAGACTGTCAAAGTTCTTTATATTGAGTTTATCAGAGTCTTGGGGTAGGTGGGTATCACAGAAATGTAAAGTTAAGTGAAATAAAGTTTTAGAAGTTTTGTAATAGAAGGCCATATTGGACTTAGTAAGGGAAAAATAATATAAGTATTATATTCTAGTGGAGAATGGGCAAAGAACGTGATACTTGAGCTTATTCTTACAAAATAGAAAACATGTTTTCCAACTGGACAAATGTCTGGAAGTGGAATACAAGAATGATGTTTCAGGGGAAAGGAACATTATTGAAAATATTTAGATATTTGAAATATATCTTGCAGGTAATAAGATAAAATATAAGGATTTTTAAACAGAGAAATAATGTCACATTTATGATCTATATGGATAAGCCTGGCCATAACATGGAGGACAAATTAGTGAGAGCAAGACTCTTCCTGAGGGCAATAAAGGCAATTAAAAGCTTCTGAAAGAGTTCAAACAGACAATAATGGAGCAGTATCCATGGGGATGGGAGGGAGATAGATCAGAGAGATGTAAAAAAGGTAGAATCTAAGAACTTACTGACTTTCCACATGTGCTATTGACATCAAAAATAGAGTTAGGCTCTTATTTTTTTATATGTGAACAACTTATTTGATGGTACTTATTTAATGAAAATGGGAAGCTGGGATGAAAGATGATAATTTTAATTTAAATATGTATGTGAAGTATCTGAAAGTTGTAAAGATACTCAGTAGACATTTAGATATATGAGCCTAGGTTTAGGCAAAAGGTCTGGGCTGGAAATATATTTGGTAGTTGACAATGTATAGATGGCATTTCTTTACAAGGAGTGAAGGGACTTATGCTTCCTAGTGGGATAGACAAGCACTACTGCTGAAACCACTGCAGAAAAAAATGGAAATATTCTAAAACACACATGCACATACATGCACACATGAGTAAGGACAAAGAAAATATGATCAACATAATAAAACAACATGACTTTATTGTCATGCCTAAAAAACTCCAACCAAAACTGGCAGCATTCATTTTTTTAAATGTGTATAAGGGATTGTTTAAAAAATTTTATCACAAGCTTGGGAACACAGAAAACCCCAATATGTTTATGAAAATTAAAATTATTCAGAATATTTTCTTGACATCAGTGGAAGTAACATGGAAACCAATAATAAAACAATAAACAGATTATATTATACAATGTACTATTATACAATGTGTCATAGATCAAATAAATATTTCAAAATAAAATATAATAAATACAATGAACATATAAAAATTTGTGTATACTGCTTGTGAAGCTACTAGTGATACATATTTTTCAATATATACATACTTGTAATCAAATTAAATTGAGGAAGCACTGAAGATAATTTTTAAGCTTACATTTCAAGAAGTTAAAAAAATAGTAATGTTTAACCTTAGAATTTTATAAGAAAGGATATGACAAAGTTATAAATCAATTTAATAAAAAAATAATTATGAAATAGAAAAAAGGGGCAAAAGTTTTTCTTTGAAAAGCTGAATAACAACCCTAGCTCATGTGGCTCCATGGATTAAGTGCCATCATGCAAACCAAAGGGTCTCTGGTTTGATTCCCAGTCAGGGCAACCGCTGGGTTGCAGACCTTCCTAAGGTCCCCATTAGGAAGCTCTTGAGAGGCAACCACACATTGATGTTTTTCTCCCTCTCTTTCTCCATTCCTTACCCTCTATCTAAAAATAAAATAAATAAAATCTTAAAAAAGGAAAGCTGAATAATATTGATAAATTGTAAGACTGTTCCAGAAAAAGAGAAAGCAGAAATTACTATCAGAAATAAAAAGGGACATCACAAGAGATCTTAAAGTTTTCTAAAAGTAATGAAGTTATTATGAACAAGTTAATGCGGTTAAATTTAAAATTCAAACAAAAAAGGTCAAATTTTCTTGAAAAATATAATTTACCAAAACTGAAAGAATCCTGCATAGGCAATCCGAATAGTCCAATATCCATAAAGAAATTTACTCCATTATTTAAAACTTTCCCATGAAGAAAACCCCAGAACCAGTTTTTAAGTGTATTTTATTGATTATGCTATTAGATTTGTCCCAATTTTTCTCCCCTTTATCTACTTCCACTCTGTACCCCCACCCTCCAGCACACCCCTGCTTAGTTCACATCCATGGATTGCTCATATAAGTTCTTTGGCCTGTCCATTTTCTATACTATTCTTAACCTCCCCCTGTCTATTTTGTACCTACCATTTATGCTACTTATTCCCTGTACCATTTCCCCCCATTCTCCTCCTTCTCCTCACTACTGATAACTCTCCATGTCCTCTCCATTTCTGTGATTCTGTCCTTTTTCTAGTTGTTTGCCTAGTTTGTTTTTGTTTTTTAGCTTCAGTTGATAGTTGCAAGTTTTTTTTGTCATTTTACTTTTCATAGTTTTGATTTTCTTCTTTTTCTTAGATTAGGTCCCTTTAACATTTCATATAACAAGGACTTGGTGATGATGAATTCCTTTAATTTGATCTTAGCTGGGAAGCACATTATCTGCCCCTCCATTCTAAATGATAGCTTTGCTGGATAGAGTTATCTTCGATGTAGGTCCTTACCTTTCATGACTTCAAATATTTCTTTCCAGCTCCTTCTTGCTGGTAAGGCTTCTTTTGAGAAATCAGCTGATAGTCTTATGGGCGCTGTTTTGTAGGTAAATCTCTCCTTTCCTCTTATTGCTTTTAAGGTTCTCTCCTTATCTTTAATCTGGGATAATGTAATAATGATGTGCCTTGGTGTGTGCTTCCTCGGGACCAACTTCTTTGAGACTCTCTGAGCTTCCTGAACTTACTGAAAGTCTATTTCCTTTGCCAGGTTGAGGAAGTTCTCCTTCATCATTTGTTCAAATAAGTTTTCAATTACTTGCTCTTCCTCTTCTCCTTTTGTCACCCCTGTGATTCAGATGTTGGAATATTTAAAGTCCCAGAGGTTCCTCAATCTCTCCACCTTTTTTTTTTTTTTTGGAATTCTTATTTCTTCATTCTGTTTCCGTTGAATGTTTATTTCTTCTTTTGTTCCAAATTGTTGATTTGAGTCCCAGTTTCCTTCCCATCACCGTTGGTTCCCTGTATAGTTTCCTTTATTTCACTTTTATATGGCCTTCACTTCTTCCTCTATTTTACATCCATACTCAATCATTTCTATGGGCACCCTGATTACTATTGTTTTGAACTCTGCATCTAATAGATTGTCTATCTCCTCATCACTTAGTTCTTTTTCTAGAGTTTTGACCTGTTCTTTCATTCAGGCCATATTTCTTTGTCTTGGTGCCCCTGTTATGCTGTAAGGGTTGGAGCCTTAGGTAATCACGGGGGGGGGGGGGGGGGGACTCTTTGCTGTGTTCTGGTACTGTATGTGGGGGAGAGGTCAGAGAAGGAACAATGGCACTTGTTCAGCTCTTGTTCCACTTCCTAACACTTCCATCACTTCCCATAAGCAGATTGTGCCCTTTCAGGTGCTAATTCCAAGGTGGGTCAGTTTGTTTATGTTCTAGGACCCCATGGGCCTTTCAAAGGGGACTGTGTGATGGAGACTTTCTCCCACCTTCACAACACCCACAGGATTTTCCAGCCAGAGGTTTTGAGTCTTGTTTCCCTCATGTAAACACTGAATTTCACAGTCTGTCTCGCTCCCTCATTGTTCCTCCTAGCTTATGCATGCACAAATGTATGAGCACCTAATCCACCAACCCCCACCTTACCCATCTGGTCTGCCACCTTGCCACACATCCTCTCCCCCAAGCTGCCCATCTCTGCCCCCACTACCAGTCTGGGTGAATGTTTCTTTATCTCCTTGGTTGTCAGAGTTCCATGCAGTTTGATTTTCTGGCAGTTCTGGTTGTTTTTTGTTTTCTTTAGACATTATTTTCTGTTTATTTATTTATTTATTTATTTATTTTTTGTAAACGTCATTTTTATTTCATTAAATTGGTCATTATCCTTCTTTTGGTTGTATGAGGAAGGAAAGAGTTTACCTATGCCTCCACCTTGGCAAGCTCAGAACCAGTTTTTAGTAAAGTAACATTAATACAACAAAATTCATACACATAATTAAACATGGAAAAAGATATTCCAACTCTTTGCAAGAAGCCAGCAGAACTTTCCTTCAAAAGTATGACAAGGACATGGAAAGAAAAGAATTGTTGGCAAATCTCTTTGATTAATAATTAATTAATTATTAACATAAACACAAAAAATCTTACTAAAAATTTAACTTTTCAAATCTAGCAATAAATACAACAGAACACATCATAATCAGGTGATATTCATCCTAGATATGCAAGGGTAGTTTATTATTCAAAAATAATTCAATGGTCCTTGGCCAGGTAGCTCAGTTGGTTAGAGGGTTACCCTTATAGATCATAAATGTGACATTATTTCTCTGTTTAAAAATCTTCATATTTCATCGTATTACCTGGAAGATACATTTCAAATATTTAAGCACCAGCAATAATGTTATTTTTTCCTGAAACATTCTTCTTGTATTCCACCTCACCTCTTTGTCCAATTGGAAATCATCTTTTCCATTCTGTAAGAATAAGCTCAAGTATCAAGTTATTTGCCCATCCTCCACTAGACTATAATATAATATGCCAAGGTTGTGAGTTTGATCCCTGGTCAGGGCACATACAAGAGTCAACCAATGAATCGAATAAGTAAGTGGAACAACAAATCGATGTTTCTTTCGTTCTTTCTCTTTCTCTGTCCCTTCCTCTTTCTCCATAAAATCAATAAATTAAAAATTTGAAACATTCAATGTAATTCACCATGTTACCAAAGTTAAAAAGAGAAAAATCAGGACCATCTGAATAGAAGCAGAAATGGTATTGGATAAAATTCAAAACCTGGTTATGATAAACAGTTGTGGTAAAATAAGAATGAAAGAAAACTTACTCTAAGAAAATACATTTCATCAAAACTAGCAAACATCACATTCAATTGTTAAAATGAAATATTTTACCATGATCAGAAAAAAAAATGATGACCTCCATTATCACTTTTAATCAAATTTGAACTGTAGTTCCAGGCCAGGAGAATAAAATGAGAAAAATAAATTAAAGGCATAAGGCCTAGAAAGGTGGAAAGAAAATTTTCATTACTTGCACACAATATTGGATACCTAAGGAGCCCAGGGAACTTAAGGCCAAAATGCTAGATACATGGTTTCGAAATATTTTAACATATTTGGTAGGTTGCCTTATCATTTTCCCGATTGTTCCCATTGTTATACAGAAGCTTCTTAGCTTGATATGTTTATTTTTGCTATTATATCCAAATCTTTTTTGTCAAGAACAATATTGAGGATTTTTTCCCTGTTTTCTTCTAGCACTTTCATAGTCTCAAATAGATTTAAGTCTCTAATATATTTCAATGAATTTGTGTGAGTAGCATAAGATAGGAGACCAATTTTATTCTTTTTTAAAATTTATTTTTAGAGGGGGGATGGGAGGACTTGAATGGGAGTAAGGGGGTGAAAACTGTACTTGAACATTCATTTAAATAAAAAAAAAAAAAATTTATTTTTAGAGAGGGGGGAAGTGAGTGAGAAAGAGAGAGAGGGAAACATTGATCACTTGAGTATTTCACAACTCCAACCAGGGACTAGCCTGTCATCCAGGCATGCACCCTGACCAAGAATCAAACCAGTGAACTTTTGCTTTGTGGAGTGATGCCCAACCAATTGATCCACACTTGTCAGGGCCAAATTTTATTCTTTTGACTGTTTATCCAGTTTTCCAAATGCCATTTATTGAGAAAACTACTTTTTCCTCATTGATTATTCTTTACTCTCTTGTCACTTATCTGTTGACTAAAAATGGTAAGGTTTGTTATGGGTCCTATATTTCGTTCCATTGGTTTATGGGTCCATTTTTATGTCACTACCATGCTGTTTTGGTAGCTATAGCTTTGTAATATAGTTTGAAATCAGGAAATGTAATGACTCCAGTGTTTTTCCTCTTTCTGAGGATTGATTTGGTGATTTGTGGTTCCATACACATTTTAAGATTGTTTTATCTTTTGTCTTTGAAAATGTCATTGGAGAGTGGAGTCGCCGCCCCATCCCTATCCCCAGACAGGTTTGGGAAGCAGAAGTGCAGGAGTTGTAGGTACCCACAAACTTTCTAGGAAGAAGTAGGGGGAAGCTGTGAACACCAAGATACCCAAAAGAGACTACACCACTGAACCTCACAGGTATTCTACCACAGAAGTTCACACCATAAGCACAAGGAACCAGAACAGATCAAGTTAAGAAACAGAGGTTAACAGGAAGAGTTTCAAGAACAATGAGAAGACAAAGAAATAATCCCCACATGAAGGGAAAGGGGGAAGCCTCTGAAAGAATACTAAATGAAATAGAGGCAACTCAACTATCAGATATTGAGTTCAAAACAATGATTATAAGGAAGTTCAACGAGCTCACAATGAGCTTCCAGAAACTAGAGGGAAGCTACACTGAGCTCACTGCAAACTATATCAATATGAAAAAGGAAATAGAAACTATCAACAAAGGCCAAGAGGAAATGAAGAATACAATTTCTGAACTGAAAAACACAGTAGAAGGAATGAAAAGCAGGATTGATGAAGCAGAAGATCCGATCAGCGAATTGGAGGACAAAGTAGAAAAAAACATCCAGAAAGAACAGGAAAAGGAAAAGAGGCTCAGAAAAAATGAAGAGGGATTAAGAGAAATGCAAGACAATACAAAACATAATAATATCCGTATAATAGGTATTCCAGAGGGAGAAGATGAGCAAGGGATAGAAAACATACTTGACAAAGTAATGAAGGAAAACTTCCCCAATTTGATGAGAGAAAAAGTCACACAAATCCAGGAAACACAAAGAGTTCCAATCAAGAGGAATCCAAAGAGGCCCACCTCAAGACACATCATAATTAAAATGGCAAAATTTCAAGACAAAGAGAGAATATTAAAGGCAGCAAGGGAGAAAAAGGAAGTAATGTAAAAGGGAGCCCCAATAGGGCTAACAGCTGATTTCTCAATGGAAACCCTTCAAGCCAGAAGGGAATGGCAAGAAATATTCCAAGTAATGAGAACCAGAGGCCTGCAGCCAAGGATACTTTACCTAGCGAGGCTCTCAATCAAAATAGAAGGCAAAATAAGAAGTTTCCCAGACAAAAGAAGTCTAAAAGAATATACCTCCACTAAACCAGCTCTGCAGGAGATACTAAAGGGTCTAATTTAAGGAAAGGAAGGAAAAGAGAAAGGGAGAGAGGAACACACGTACATAAATGGCAATGAATAAGTACCTATCAATAATAACCTTAAATGTAAATGGATTAAATGCTCCAATCAAAAGACATAGAATAGCTGAATGGATAAGAAAACATGACCCACACATATGCTGCCTACAAGAGACCCACCTCAGGATAAAAGACCTGCACAGGCTGAAAGTGAAGGGCTGGAA
>PVIA01014678.1:0-25967 GCA_004024845.1 Tonatia bakeri | reverse complement strand
TTCCTCTTCCCCTTCTGGTACCCCTATAATTCGGATGTTGGAATGTTTAAAGGTGTCCTGGAGGTCCCTAAGCCTCTCCTCAGTTTTTTGAATTCTTGTTTCTTCATTCTTTTCTGTTTGGTTGTTCCTTTCTTCCTTCTGGTCCACTCCATTGATTTGAGTCCCAGTTTTCTTCCCCTCACTGTTGTTTCCCTGTGCGTTTTCCTTCATTTCTCTTATCGTAGCCTGCATTTGTTCATCTAATTTATGTCCAAAGTCAACCAATTCTGTGAGCTTCCTGATCACCAGTGCTTTGAACTGTGCATCTGATAGGTTGGCTATCTCTTGGTCACTTAAAAAAATTGGTTCTGGGGCTTTCAAATCTGTTTGAGCCATCTTTTTTATTTTTTATTTTCCTTTGGTTTGGTTGCGGCTGTTTCGTAAGGGTGGCGGAGCCATAGGTGTTCACCAGGGTGGGGCACCCCAGTCGCTGGGTTGTGACTGTGTATGTGAGGGCGGGGTCTGAGAGGGAACAATGGAGCCTACTCCACTCTCTCTAGGACTTCTGTCCCCTCCACTGCCTCCCACAAGCAAATTGGGCCCTTCCTGTGCTGGCCCCCGGGGCGGTGGGGTTGTGCACTTTCTCGGACTCTGTGGGCTTCCCCAAGAAGTCTCCTGTGAGGCTCAGAGAATCACCCGGCCTCAGCTCCCAGTCGGGGCTCTTCAGCTTTGAAACCCCGTGGTGCTGGGTCCCTGGGCCGCGCGGTCAGTGTCGCTGCCGGTTTTTGCTTAGTTTGTCTGTGCTCGAATGTCTCTCACTGGGTCTGCTAGTCGCCTCCCGAGCCCAGGGTCCGCCACCGGTCTGTCAGCTGCCTTCTGCACCCTGTGCGCCTGTGCCTGCCAGCCAGCGTTTCTTCCCGCCGGGACCCCTCGACCCCTCTTCGCAGGCCTCCAACTCCACCGCTCCTTACTGGTCTGGATATACTGGAGTCCGACTTCCGTTCAGTTCATTTCCCTCTGTTCTGGTTGTTTTCTTATTTCTCAATTTTTGTTGTCCTTAGTTTTGGTTGCATGAGGAGGCACAATGCGACTGCCTATGCCTCCATCTTGGCCGGAACTCTGTATTTATTACCATTTTGTTTTTAAACTATTTTCCTCTGTTTTTTTTTCCTTTTTCTTTTTCCTCTCTTTTCTCTTAAAGTAAGCTTTTTAACATTTGCTGCAGTACTGATTTTGTGTTTAACAAACTCCTTTAGGTTTTTTTGTCTGGGATGCTCGTTATTTCTCCTCTAATTTTAAATGATATCCTTGCTGGGTAAAGTAGCCTTGGTTGTAAACCCTTGCTTTGGATCACCTTAAATATTTCATGCCACTCCCTTCTGGCCTGAACTATTTCTGTTTAGAAATCAGTGACAGTCTAACAATCAAGAGGGCCTAACCTTTTGGCATCTCCGCACCACACTGGAAGAAGATCTGTCTTGAACCACACATTAAATACATTGCAATATGTAATCACAAAAAAAAAATCTCCTACTGTTTTAAGTAAACTACAGTTTTGTGTTGGGCTGCATTCACAGCCATCTTGGGCTGCATGTAGCTGGCAGGCCACAGGTTGGACACCCCTGGTTGGAGCTTCCTTGTAGGTAACTACCTGCTTTATTCGTGAGGCTTTTAGCATTCTCTCCTTGTCTTTGAGCCTTACCATTTTTATTATTATGAGTCTTGGTGTAGGCTTCTTTGAATCCATCTTGTTTCGGACTCTGTACTTCTTGGAATTGTGTGTCTTTTTGTTTCCCCAGACTAGGGAAGTTTTTGGTCATTATTTCTTCAAATAGGCTCTCAATCTCTTGCTCACTCTCTTCTCCTTCTGGTATTCCCACATTGTGGATGTTGTTAGGCCTCATGTTGTCCAAATTGTTTCTTAAGCTCTCCTCATTTTTTATAATTCTTTTTTCTTTTTGCTGCTCTGCTTGGGTGTTTCTTTTTTTACCTTATCTTCCAAATCGCTGATTCAGTCTTCTGCTTCATCTAACCTATAGTTTATTCCTTCCAGTATATTATTTATTTCAGATATTGCATTCTTTATTTCTGACTGGTTCTATTTTATGGTTTCTATGTCTTTTTTTCATGCTGTTGTATATCCTTATAGTCATTACTCTAAGTCTATATCTGATAAATTGCTTGCCTCCATTTCATTTAGTTTTTCTTTGGAGAATCCTCTTGTTCTTTCCTTTGGGGCCTGTTTATTTGTCTTTCCACTTTTGTTGCTTTTTTGTATTTGTTTCTATGTATTAGGTAGATCTTCAAAGGCTTCACTGCAGACCTGTGTCATGTACTGCTTATAATTGGCCCTGGGCATCCTTTCTGGCACTATCAGTGATCCACAGCTTGTGGCTCCCTCTGCTTGTCCTGAGTGTGTGCAGAAAGAACCAGGCTGTGCACCAAGGCTGGCTTTTACCAGCACCAGGCTTGGGAGAGAGTCAGCTAATTTCAGAGTTCCCAGAGATCTACCTTCACTGTTAGGTTTAATCCCAGATATATCCTCCAGATGTATTCCTTGGCAGCCCAGCTTAAGCTCTACAGGTTGGGGCAAGAGTGATTCCTGTGGGCAGGGCTATTCCTTCCCCTCTGGCTGATGCCACTTGGAGGGGATTGCTCTGCCTGCGAGAGATGGCTTCTGCAGTATGGAGAATGACTGAGCATAGGGATCCTGGCAGCTGTTCCTTCTGTTCTCTCCCCAGAGCCACTACCCGCAGACTCTCTTCATATGTCTCTAGTCCACTTTGCCCTCCCTCTGCTGGACCCCAGGATAAGTGGTTGCAAACAAAATTTTGCGCAGTGGCCCTTTAAGAAGCTCACCTCACCTCCAGCCACCTTTACCTGGCAGACAGAAACCCGTTGTTTTTCACAGGGTTTTATGTTACTTGAATTCCTTTCCCAGTTTGGTGCTATAAGGTGGGGAGCCCAACTTTGTGTTTAGGCCCCACACTTCTAAGTAGGAACCTCCCAACCAAAGTAAGAATATCCCCCTGGAACTTCAGCTGCCATATGTAGGAGCCCAGCCAGCCCTCTCATGCCTCCTCTACTCTCCTTGCTTATTTCACTGTGGTGATATGATTGCTTCTGTCTGTCTGTGGTTATAAGGTTTCTCTCCAGCTAGTGTTCAGTTGGTTATTCAGGATGATTTTTCTTTAATTTAGTTTTAATTCCACTTTGGTCCTCGGAGATTAGTGTAACTTCCACTTACTCCTCCACCGTCTTGGGTCTCTCCTCTAATTAGATCTCCTTTTGTTTCTCTGGATTTGCATATTGTTCACCATTAGACCACTGTCTCAAATTGCCATTCTTTGTTGTTCCCAAATGAACCCATTTTGCTGGAGAAATATCTGGCTGTCTTTTTGTTAAATGTCAAAATATGTATCACATCAACACATTGTACACTTTAAGTTTACACAATGTTATATGTCAATTATATCTCAACAAAGCTAAGGGGGGAAGAGAAATAGAAGACTTCCCATACTTCAGAAAGTTTCCCAGTGGTGAAAAGAGACAAAGTAGAAAGTACTTATGTTTAGGTTAACATGTCATTACCATGAAGGTCAAAAAGTCTAAAGTCAACAGCATCCCAGGAGTTTCCTTAATTTACCTTTCCAATCACAATACCCCTCATCTTCCACCCAAAGTAACCACTATATTAACATTTGGAATAATCACTTGTTTCCTTGTTTTTCTTTATGGTTTACCACCTAGGTATGCACCCCTCCATAAGGTAGTTTAGTTTTTCCTCTTTTGGACTTTGTTTAAATGGAGTCATACTTTATGTTTTTGTTTGGATTTTGTTTCTTTTGCTCAACAGTATTTTTTGAGAATCATCCATGTTGATGTTTGCAATTAATAGTCCATTTTAAGTAAAGGACAACAACATGGCCAGGATTCAGCACTGACCTAATATTTGTCAAGATATAAGTCTGAGTTGAGCAGGTATAAGAATGGAAAATAGCCTAGGAGTGGAAGGTTGGTTTAATAGCCAAAAATAAATCAATGATTTACATCATATCAATAGAACAAAGGACAAAAGCTCACATGGTTACTTCAATACATATAGAAAACAAATTTCACAAAATACAACACCCTTTTATGATTTTAAAACAACTAAGAATAAAAGGGAACGTCCTCAACTTGATAAATGCATCTAGAAAAAACATACAGCTAACACTATCGTACCTAATGGTGAAAGACACTGTTTTCCCCTAAGATCAGGAACAAGACAAGGATGTCTACTACTGGGGATTCTAGGTGAAACAATTTAGGATGCATATTGGCTAGGGGTGGGGGAAATGAAAAAAGGCATCCAGATTTGAAAATAGGAAGTAAAACCATTTCTATTTACAGATGACATGATTTTGTATACAGAAAATCCTAAGGAATCTGTTGAAAAAGCTACTAAAACTAATGAATGAGTGCAGCAAAACTGAGAACAGAAAATCCATACACAAAAATCAATTGTGTTTCTATACCCTTATAGTGATTAATCCAAAATAAAATTAAGAAAACAATTCCATCAAAAAATACAATACTTAGAAATAAATTTAGCAAAGGAAGTATAAAACTTATATTCATGTAAACCATGAAATGTTGTTGAAATAAATGAAAGAATACCTAAATAAATAAAAAGACATCTGATTTTTTGTGTACTACAGTTACATGCATGTCCATGGGCAATACTTCCCAAGCTGATTTACAGATTCAACCCAATTCCTATCAAAATCCCAAGTGGTTTTTTTGAAAAATTTTACAAACTGATCCTAAAATTCATATGGAAATGGTAGTGATCCAGAACAGACAAAAAACTTGAAATTGAAGAACAAAGTTAGAGGACTCACACTTGTCAACTTCAATACTTACTACAAAGCTACACTAAGAAAATGAGGATGGAATTGGCATAAAGATAGACATAGAGATCAATGAAATAGAATTCAGAGTCCAGAAATAAAGCCTGTACTTATAGTCAATTAATTTTCAACAACAGTGTTGATACCATTCTGTGGGGAAAGGATAATCTTCTGAACAAATGATGTGGCAACTAGATATTCACACGTAAAATAATGAAGTTGGACCTTTGCCTCAAAACATATGGAAAAATTAATTCAACATTGATCAAAGACTTAAATATAAGAGCTGAAACTATAAAACTTTTTTTTAAAAGGACTAAATTTTTATGATCTTAGATAAGGCAATAGTTTCTTAGGTATGAAAGCATAAGCAACAACAGACAAAATAGATAAAATTAGATGACATCAAATTGAAAAACTTTGGACTGTAAATATTACTATCAAAAAATGAAAAGAAAACTCACAAAATAGGAGGAAACATTTGCAAATCACATATCTGATAAGAGACATAAATATATAAAATAACCCTCATAGTTCAAAAATTAAAAGATAGATACCATAATGTTAAAATGGGCAAAAGATATGAGCAGACATTTTTCTAAAGAAGATATGCAAATGGCCAATGAGCACATGAAAAATGCTTGTTATCACCAGGCATAACAAATACTACAATGATCTACCACTTTATACCCACTATTTTAGCTATAATCAAAAAGACAGACAATAACAAGTATTTGTATGGATATGAAAAAAGTGGAAGTTTCATACTGCTGGTGGCAACATAAAACAATGTAGTAATTTTAGAAAACAGAAGGGCAGTTCTTCAAAAAGTTACATGTAAGAGTTACCATGCAATCCAAAATGCCTCTCCTAGCTATATACCACAGAGACACTAAAACATATATCCACACACACGCAAAAAAAAAAACTTGTACAGGAGTATATACAACATTAGTACTCATAATAGCAAACAAGTGGAAACAACCCAAATGTCCATCAGTTAATGAATGGTAAATAAAATGTGATATAGCCATATAATGGAATATTATTCAGCAATAAAGAGGAATAAAGTACTGATGCATGTACAACATAAATTACCTTAGGAAACATTTTAAGCAAAAGAAGACTGTCACAGAAGACCATAATATTGTATGATTACATTTTAATGAAATGTCCCAAACAGGTAAATTTATAGAAGCAGAAAGTAAAGTTGTGATTTCCTAGAGCTTGGTGGGGGATAGGGGTTTGGGAAAAATTGGGAGTAACTAGTAATGGGTACAAAATTTTGGGAGGAGTTTTGAAAATGTTCTGGAATGTGCAAGTGTTGGTTGCACATCTCTATGACTATAGTACTAAAAACCATTGAATTGTACACTTTAAATAGGTGAAATGTATGGATAAGAATTATGAATCAATAAAGCTGTTACTTTCTTGAAAACATAATAAAATTAAGTTAAAGACTGAGTGGCAGAAAGACTGCCCAGGCTTAGCCCTACAGTGAGTGGAATAGGGTAGCTATAAACATACACTCTTGTTGGACATATAGAAACTGGTTAAATCTTACATCACAACTTTAATTAAACTCAAAGATTTCCTCATTTTCTCCTGCAGCATCCTAACCTCAAATTGAATTCAATATAATACAATTCAGTATAACCAAAGCTTTGAACCATTCTCTGGGAGTTTTGGCAGACTAGAAGACTGAAGAAGATGATGTGTTGAAGTCAGGGATGGGCTGACTTTTTGGACAGAGGTAGTAGACAAGCTAAAGGGCAAAAAAGAAGTCTCAAATAGTTTTAGCCTCAAAACTGTAGCTGTATCTGCAAGCCAAACACAGTTTCTATATTCACTACCCACTGAAAAGACTGTTGCTCAATAGTAATGATAGCTTGCCTACTGCATGCCACACACTGTGATATGGGCTGGAGACATAACAATTTGTAAGACAAGTTCTCTGCTTCAGAGAGGCTCCCAGCTTGGAAAGAAGCAAATAACTACACAGTAAAGTAATAGATAAATGCTATAGCAGAGATCTGGACTAAGTGCTGTAGGAGCAGAGAGGAGGGAACAACTGACTTTATATGAGTAGAGCTGGGACAGCTTCCTGTGAAGGTGACCTTCCTGCTGGGTCTTGGAGAATGAACAGACAATGCCTGCAATGCCCTGTAGGCATTTTTGCCATGCATATAAAACTCTTGCTATGCTATCAAGCCAGGGTTTATATTCTACCCTTATCTAAAAACCAAAGAGAATTAAATAAATGCCAAAAGACACTAAATGTGCTATAAAGCTATTCAGAGGATAATAGACATGAGTATGTGGCTTATGACACTTACAGGCATTCTTTATCCTGAAGTTTGGATAAGAACACAGATAATTTAGAAAAATAATCTATTGTTGACCCTAATTTATCTGCTAATAGTTAAGATTATTTTTCTGTTTCATTTTGCTCTATCAAACAACAGTCTCGTGTCTCTATGAAAGACTGCCGAACCACAGAAGGACTGAATTACAGGGACAGAAGCGACTCCAGTGTGTACTCGGTGTGTCTTGATCTTAGGCCCGCATGGGTTTAATTACTCCTGGCTTAATTTTGTTCTTATCTTAAAATAGCTTAGAAGGATTTTCTGAAACTTGCCTTGATATTCTGCCTTTTGTCATCTATGGTCTTAGATTAAACAAAGTGTGGTTTGAATGTGCAATTACTCATAAAAACAAATTGGCAACCCAAAAGAAGACTAAGATGGGATTTCCAAAAAGGCTGAATTCCACTGAAACAGGAGCTTATCAGCAAAGGGCCCGTAAACCAGTTTTGGGCCCCAGATATTTTACTCTATCTCTAAATGAGCAAAGTGCTTTTGTCTCAGTATGATTTGTCAAGCAATTACAAGACACCTTACCATTTGACTTTCAGGTTGACCGTCTCCTACTGTGATAAAACTGAAATTTCTTTTGTCAGTTTAGTGGGAAAGGAGCAAAACCATGATAACAGGAAGAAACTTCTATTCTAGAAAAAAAAATAAGAAATTTGCCCCTCACTGAAGAGTTTTCTTCCCTTCCACCCTTGGACTTGATTGCTAATGTCCTAGGAACAGACACCCTTTCTCGCCTCCTGTGCCTGGTTACACTCCAAATTAGCCAAACAGATTTCCTAATTCATTCCAAGTAAATGTTCCAATCTTCCCCACCCCACTTTCCAGAGAATTGGTTTTGGTATAAAAACTACAACAACAACAACAAAAACCCTACATATTGTTGAAATGCAGGCTAAACTCTGAAGGTATCCAGAGGTTCTTGGAAGTGTTTTTCCCAATATAACTCTCCGACAAAATGGGAACAGTACAGACTCAGACTTAAATTAGTACTGAAAGTTTATGGGCCTTTTACTAGTGATATATAGTAATTGTTTCACTGGAGGCCAACTGAGTCATTGGTTTTATGTGAACAATTTCCTAGCAGGCATGAAAGAAGAATGTTATTTCTTCTCAAATGAAAAGTTAATTGTATATGACAGCCTAAGAATTAAACAGAAAATCAGGGTGGAGGCCCAATTAGGGATCAGCAAACCTCTGCCCCCCACCCACCAGTCTCACTAGTTCTGTCCATCCCTGCCCCTCCCCCACAAGCCTCGGATCCTGGCCAGCTCTAGTCTAACCATTTCCCAGGAGTGTTTGAAACCTGAGCCTCTCCCAGAGTAAATACACATCAACAAATTAGTCCATTCTGGCCAGATCCTTCCAGAGAGGCCAGAGGTAGGCTCTTCCCCTGAGTCCATGACTCCTAAGAAGTGTGGTCAATCCACCTTGGTGGTTACTGTCAAAGAGGGTTTCTCCCAGCTGCTACTAATTCCAGTCTGTGGAAAGTTCATGAAGTCTTCTGGTGGGGCCATACCTGAGGCACAGTCAATTCAGATCAGGTGTACACTTCCTGAATAGTTTCAAAGCCCCTCAATGCATCATACATTTGTTCAGCAAGTTTACAGGTGGCCAGTCCCACTGTGTAGTGAGAAACTGCTGGCTATAAAAAAGCCCATCAGAGGACTGCACAGCAGAGTGGTTAGAAGTCTGGACCCAGTGGTATGATCTTGGGTAAGTGACATAACCTCTCTGTACCTCAATACCTTCATCTATAAAATGGGGATAACAATAGTATTTACCTCATAGCTGACTTTGACGAATGAATGAGTTAACTCAACACATCAAGGCACATCATAATTACATTACCCAGGATTAAAATTAAGGAAAAAATCTTAAAAGCAGCAAGACAAAAGGAGACAGTAACCTACAAAGGAGTTCCCATAAGACTATGAGCTGATTTCTCAAAAGAAACCTTGCAGGCAAGAAGGGGCTGGAAAGAAGTATTCCTACTCATGAAAGGCAAGGACCTACATCCAAGATTGCTCTATCCAGTAAAGCTTTCATTTAGAATGAAAGGGCAGATAAAGTACTTCTCAGATAAGGTTAAGTTAAAGAAGTTCATCATCACCAAGCCCTTATTATATGAAATATTAAAGGGACTTATCTAAGAAAAAGAAGATAAAAAACATGTACAATAAAATGACAGCAAACTCACAATTATTAACAACCACACCTAAAACAATAACAAAAGCAAACTAAGCAAACAACTAATACAAGAACAGAACCACAGAAATGGAGATCACATGGAGGGTTAGCAACAGGGTAGTGGGAGGAGGAGAGAATAGGAAAAGGCACGAAGAATAAGTAGCATAGATGGTAGGTAGAAAATAGATAGGGGGGAGGGTAAGAAAAGTATGGGACATGTAGAAGCTAAGAAAGTTATGACACATGGACATGAACTAAAGAGGGGGAATGTGGGTGAGAGGGGATGTGAAGGGTGGAGGGGAGTGAAGGGGGGAAAATGGGACAACTGTAATAGCATAATCAATACAACATATTTTTAAAAAGAGTGAGTAGAATAGTGCCTGGTAAATGCCACAGAAGTATTCACCATTGTTATTTTTGAGCACAGCCAATAGACTGAGGTATCTAAAAACCAGTTATGATATAATTTAAAACAAATGAAATTGCACTTAAATAGGCTTCAGCTTTGATTGGATTTCCTTAGATATCTGGCTATACTATTATAGAACTGGGGGACCTATTTGATTATTGTTCAAGAGCAACTATTCAAACACCCCTCAAACTAGTCTTAACAGAAGATTATTCCAGGAGATGTTAATTAGGTGTGCCAGAATTATTTTTCTGCAGTAAACAAATTTGTTCATTTATCCATTAAACAAAATTTAATAGATTTCTTGACTCCAAGGCTTCTCAGTCTTTCATGCGATATATGCGTTATGAAACCCAGGAGAAAGATTTGGCATGCATGGTTTACCAGATGTAACTGAATGCCAAATCCTTTGTTCTCAGAGTTCTGGTATATTCACTAGCCTCCCCAAACTGTGTTCCAGAGGGGATGCTGGTGCATTTTACTTGGCAAGTAACAGAAAGATTATTATATCAAGTAATATTTAAGTTCTGACTTCTTAATTCCTAATTGGTATAAACAAATTATATCATACTGAAAAAAATATTCACAAGTGTGGAGATTTCAAAGACCAGTAGAATCAATAGGTTGCTACTATTTTATCTTGCCAAGAAAGATCATTAAAATAAATCATCATGTTTTATTAGCATTGTTTTATAAAAGAGAAACATGTAACAACCAAAAAAAGTGATGGAATAATATAACTTAAAAGTAAAGGGTAGTTATTGACATTGAATATATTTAGATGTATAAAATATTTACTACATTATTTGCATTTTTGTCATTCTGCTTTGCAGGAGAGAAAACTTCTTGATCTGTCCCTTGGGAATTATTGATATATACAGCAGCACAGGAAGACTATCAAATTAACTCCGAATATTTCAGATATGTTTTATTTTGCAAAACATTGCTTCTTTCTTTTTCATTGACTCATTTGGTCACCGTTATGAGGGTACCTGCGTGATTAACATACCCAGGGGGTGGGCAAAAGTAGGTTCACAGTTGTGGAACCCACAGTATGGGAAAAGACATGCAGGTTATGATTATTACAATGGCTTTATCAACTAAAAAGAATGTTACAGTGGCACAGTGCACTTAGGGACAATCTCATAAATGCTCAACTTGCCAGCCTTCATATAAATAATAATACAAGAATAAACTCTGTGTTTTGCATACTCACAACTGTAAACCCACTTTTGCCCACCCCAATATCCAGTATGTGTCTGGATATTGTTATCACACAGAGAGATGATGCTTTTATCTTGCTGGTGTGTTAGGAATACTGTGGTGGTGGAAGGAGGGAGGGACAGGGCCACTCAGGCATGCCACTGCCCTATCAACACATCTCCATGCTTCTCTGGGCATTTTCTTCGAACCTACAACTAAATCCTCTGGAAAGTAACAAAAGAACACCCTCTCTTTTTTCAGACTCTTTTCTGAATGTATACCACCCTGCCTTAAGTTAAGACATGGTTCTCTCTTGAGGAGGCTACAACTCCTAAGTAGAAGTTGTTCATTTCCCCGACTCCATTTGGGTTAGGAGGAGGGGTTGATGTCTTCTTCATTCCCCAGTTAAATTTCCAGACCTTCATTGCTCCATTTTCACATAAAAACTGCTTAAAATACTCTCTTTTGGTCTCAGGAGTAACCCATGGCCTGGTTTCTCTCTTAACCTCTCCTGCTTTTCTGGCTTCTTCATAGGATCCTTTCTTCACCACCCCTGCAAGTATGGCATTCCTTGGTTTGGTCTCAGGCCCTACTCTTTCTCACTTTGTGTTTTCGCCCCCAAATTTCTCATCCGACCCCATCATACCAATTATCATCTATTTGCTAATGAATCTCAGATTTTAATTTTTTATTTTTTTTTGCCCAAAGCTCTTTTCTGGCCTTCAATATCCTGCTACCTGTCCTCCCCGACATAACCCACAAGTCCCTCAAATTCAGTATGTTCATAACTAAGCTCATTTTTTCTACCAAAACCCGTGTTTGCTATCTCAGACACTGCACCATCTTCCATCCAGCTGAAGCTAAAAACTAAGGGACACTTTACCTCTTCTTTTTCCCTCACCTTGCCCAACCCCTGCAGTAAAAATCCCATTGTTCCTTGAGATCAGTCAGATACCTCTAGAAACCTTTCTTCTCTTTTTCTGAACTTGCCTGTCTTATGCAAATCACCATCATCTCGTCTGCATAACTAGAACCCAACCTCACCCCTTCAGCGCTTTCTGCACTCTGCAGAGCAATCTTTCTAAGACTCATATATGATGGCAACACCCCCAGCCTGAAACCCTTTAATGGTCCCCCCAACCCAAACTCATCACCACGACGGCAAGGTCCCCATGATCTGGCCCCTGTCTACATCCACAGCCTATGCTGTCTTCTCTCTATACCCGACTCTCAGGGTCTTAAAGAAGCCACAACTCTTAGGACCCCCTTTTCTGAAACACTCCTCATCCCACACATGCATCATCTGTCCCCTACCTCCCTTTGCCTGGCATATTTTTTTCTCCTCCTTTAGGTATCAGCTTAGATATTTCTTCCTCCAGGAGATTTCCCAGATGTTTCAACCCAGTATCAGGTTAAGAGCCCCCACTCTGTATTCTCATGGCATGCTGACCTTTCCCTGTTGTAGAATTTCCTACATAAACAATAATTTTATTTATTTGTTTACCTTCCCCACTGGACTGTAAGCTCATGAAGACATGGACCGTGTGGTTTTTATTAACCATCATAAATGGTTAGTAAACCATTACTAACCCTTGAGCCCAGTACTTGGCCAGCTCATAATAGACACTCAGTAGAATGGTGAATACATGAATTAGTGTATTTGATGATTGTTTTTTATTTGCAATGTTCTTACAGTGGATGTGTCATTTAGGACCTGAGAGGAAACATCATACTCAAAATAGGAAAATTCAGGGACAGGTGACTTACAAAAGAATTATGTACAAGTACGAAATACAGAAAAAAAAAAAAACACTAGTAATGACACAGTAACTTAGGATGTCACTACCTTTAGGCCAGAGGCAGTTACCAAACAGGAAAAAGAGAGTCATATTGAGTCAGCTGCTTGAGAAAGCATTGGCCTTTAGTGAAGAGGCCCAGTCAGGGTTCAAAAAGAGAAACAGAACTAGTAGGAGATGAACATTAAGAGATTTAGTGCAAGGCACTGGCTTATATGATTGTGAGGACTGGCAAGGCCAGGCCAATGTCTGTATGGCAAGCCACCAGGAAGGGCAGGAAGAACTCCCAGGCACAAGATCAAGCTCCTGTCCATGCAGAGAATTTGTTCCTTTGGGAAGCCTCAGTTCTGCTCTTAAGGCCTTTGAACTGATTGAGTAAGGCCACTGAGATAACCTAGGATACTCTTTCTTATTTGCAGTCAATGAATTATGGACTTGAATCACATCTCCAAAATTCTTTCACAGTACTACCTGGATTAGTGTTTGTGTGAGTAGCTGGGAATTACAGTTTAGTCAAATTGGTACATAAAACTGACCATCTCAGTTAACATGAATGATGTGAGCCAGGGAGTACACATCCTGACCTCACTCTCCAGGGCTTTCCATTGGCTGAGCCCAGTTAGTAGTCAGAAGACAGAAGCTACTGAAGGAATCCTTACAGGTTACTGGATGCCACACATTGCCTGGAGTGTAAGGAAGGGAGATAGAACCAAGCTCCAGTCCACACTCTGTGGGTTGGATGTAAGATTTGTCAAAAAGGTAAATAAAGATTCAGACTCTGAAAGAAGTTCCTTGAAGAGAAGAGGAGCCTCAAAATTAGGAAGATTAGAAATAGCAGTGTTTCTACTGAGGGCTCCTGGGTAAAAGGTTTGTCTTTTAGAGGGGTTTTCCTTTGGGCTATGGGGACACACCCATATAGTGTACAGTTCCACATATAGCTCCTTAAGTTGGAAATCCTGTTACGCACACCAAAACTTCCTAACAACTTGAATGCAAGCTCTGCAAGCTCATGTGGTGCGCTGTGAGAAATAAAGAGCCAGGGCAGTCCGAAGGGATGTGGCTTGACCCACATCCTCTTTCCTGTGGCTATCCACACGTGGAAGCTGCAGCCTGGTGAATGAGGGCCAACAAGTCCTGGGTAAGAGAAAAGCAGCCAGGTGGACAACTCAGGTGTATGAGGAAGACCCACCTGCCAGTATTCCCCAAGTGCGAATGGGTAAACTGACTCCTGGATGATACTTACTTTCATCATGAAAAGCTCAGACTCTGAAGTTAAACTGTTAAGATGCAAATTCCTGCCTCACCACTTGCTAAGTATATGAGATTTTAGACCCATTAATCAACCTATAGAAAGAAAATGAGTCTGGAGATTAAGTGAATTAGTAAAGATTTGAAAACAGCACCAGGCACATAGTTAAGTGTCCAGTGAAAGCTAGCTATTATTATCATTCAAAGCTGATTGATGTTTTCCAGTTTCTAAATACAGTAAACTTTAAGAATTTTCCACGTATTTAGAGCAGGGGTCAGCAAACAAAACCAAATCTAGTCTGTCACCTATTTTTGTAAATAAAGTTTTATTGGCACATACCCATGTCCATTCATTTACATACTATGTATGGCTACATTCACTCTGCAAAGTTGAATAGTGGCCCCAGAGATGGTATGACCCACAAAAACTAAAATATTTACTCTCTGGACCTCTACAGAGAAAGAGTGCCCACCCCTGATTTAGGAAATAAAAGTGGTAACTCAAAAGACATTAAATACAGCTGCTTTATATTCAAAGAATAGATACCCTATGATAAGGTATAAAATTTGATTCTTCTCAAGGAAATCTTATCACCCAGTAAACATTAAGAAACAAATATTGAAAAATAAAGGATGTTCCCCTTTATCCATATCCTTTTACCCCCTCCCTCTTCATTTTTGCCATGACTAAAATGAGAAGCCCTGACATAATATTTCAAATACAAATTTAAAAAATGAAAAGCCAAAAAATTCCCTTTTGCTTGGCCCCATATGCACAACTTGGATCACAGTCTGTCTACGGCAAGTCAGTTCAGTGAGTTGGAGAGTGGAGCTAGCGAGGCTGAAGTAAGACTCCGACCCTTAACCGGTTTGCTGACATTTGCTCTGTGCAATGACCTTGAGTACAGACAAACAGCTAATTCTAGTCAACTTTTTCATGCAGGTGGTCACAAAGCTGTGCCAAGTGGTATTTTGGCCCTCTGAAATTCATGATCACTACTGCTACAGCCATTCAAGAAACATAACCTTACATGGTGGTTCAGAAACACCCTGTTTACCTATGGGAGATGACTTGTTTTCATCTTCCATAGCTGGATGAACATACTATCTTCTTCCATGGACATACTTTCATGGACATACTATTATGTATAATCAGAGAAACAGGGGCTCATCCGATAGGTGACGTCAGTCGGGAGATAGAATTATTATACTACTTAAAGCCCTCTCTAGCAGCTACCTGCCTCACTTTTGTTGCAGTGTTTCCCCTACCTTCTCTTACTTCACTAAATACTACATGCTCCTGACTTTGACTTGGTAAACCTGGCTTTGTTTTGTAAGTCCTGATTTAACCATGGCAACCTGCATCTGCTCTCCATTGTTTCTATATTCTCCCCTTCATATTGTTATTCAAACCTGGTAACTGGACCCTGAATCTCTGGTACTTTCTTCATTACTTGATTTAGGAGAGAGGGATGAGCCCCTCCACACACATAAAACAGTCTTCCAATGAAAGAGCCTATCAGTGCCAAAAGGATCAAACAGGGAGAAGGTCAAATACTAAGTATTGTTTTTCCTCACTTTGTATTGTAGTCAGTATCACATTCATGATCAATCTGCAATAAAATCTTCACATGAATTACATGAATGGAAAGTAGGCATTTGGGGAAATGCTTTCTTTCTAAAACACAATGTCCTGTCTCTTAGCCAAGCACACTTATTTTAAAGAGTTGGTATGCAATTAATGTATTTGGAACACATGACTGATTAAAAATAGCAGCACTGTTAAGTTCTAACTTTGTTCTTTTGCCAGTTTTGAAGTTCCATGAGAGCAAAGGATTTAACGATCATAGTAACAAGATAAAACCAAAGCTTACGTATGTTTGCCTGCTTTGTTTCATTGAACATGTCCAAAGCTGCATATGTAATCCAAATCAGGAACTGCTACAGGCATACATTCCCAGTTCAGTAGATCATTTACAACATTTACATCACTTAAAGTTTTCTAATATATTTTACATATTAGCTTACTTTATTAGATGCACTTGTTTTCAATGGGACTGGACTTGATAATAACATAAAGCATCATTTCAAGGGTGGCTCAATAAAATGAATATTTTTCCAGTTTACCATACCCTAAACCCTATGCTTCTGAAAATTCTTTTTGACTTTTATTCTCTAGAGCAAGTTTCATTTCAGAAAAGGGAAAAAAATGTTTGATCTATTAAATTTTATTGGTTTGGGGTTTTTTGTTTTGTTTTGTCTTGTTCTGTTTTGTTTTGCTCAGTCCTTAAAAGCCATTTCTGCCTTGCTGATTCATGAAGCCAAATGTACCAAACTCTTTCTTTCTTTTGCTTCTGTGCTCCTAAAAAAATTAAATTAAATAAGTGTATTAATGGGTTCCATTACACATTTGTTGGGGACTTTACCCTCACCCAAATATGATTCTGTTGTCTCTAGTCAGCTCCACAGCTCCTCTCTTGGACTGAATGAAGGGTGGGAAAAATACTGTGTCCTGCCCCCATCTGCTCTAGACTCCGTACCATCAGTTACTCTCTCTCCTCTCTTCAGAGTCTCTCTCTTCGTTCTCTCCCTTCAGGTTATAAACAGGCTTAAGTTTCTCTGATTCTAAAACTTTTTAAAAAGATACATAGAAATAAAGCAAAAAGAAAACCTTGTTTCTTCTATATAGACCTCTCATTTTGGCTCACTTCTTAAAAAGGCAATCTATACAGACTGTCTACTACGCTGTTTTCAGTGAGTTCTTCAAGTCTGATTTCTTCTCACTATTCTGCAAAAAATAATGTTGTCCCTCTTCCTCCTTAATCTGTCTATGGCATTTGACTTGGTTGAACACTCCCTAGTGTTGGAAGGGTACCTCCATCTTTTTCTGGCTTCAGGTTTTTATGTGAAGCAGGGGCCACTAGGGTACTTTCTTTGGACTGCACAGGGAAAGAGTGAATTTTCTGTTTTATGAGTTTGGGAGAAGAAGTGGAGTTTGCTTCCTCAATGACAGGAGATGGTTTAAATAAATTATGATAAATGCATATGGTGAAATAGTGTTTTCTCAGCCTCCTCCTTGCATGAGAACACACATCCCTCCTTGCCTGTCCCTGCCTGCCGGTGAAGTAGTTCAGATGCTGTCACTGACAGACCTTATACTTCTGTAGGCAAGCCTGCTTAGCTAACAGACCAAAAGGCATGCCTTCTAACTTTATTAGTTACAAAGTGATTTTTTAAAATCTCCATTTGCCTCTCTCTGTTGGTGCCAAAGTCCATGGTGTAGATAGATGTTTTTTATTGGCCTCTCTCCCCAAACTCCAAAACTGGCTCCTTCCTCCTCCTCTGGCGGCTTTCACGTCTTTCCCTTCCCTTTACACCCCTATATGTGTAGGCGCTATATTTTAGTACAGATTGCATTGCATTCTATAATGTGTTCCTACTTATAAAAGTAATTCTTGTTATAGAAAAGTTTTGAGTAAAAAAGTACAAAGATAAATGTAAAAACTTTTAAACTCAGAACCCAGATATATCTTCTTTTAACATTTTGGAAGCTTTCTTTCTAGTCTTTTTTTCTGATGATATAATAAATTTTATATATATTCAACATTAGAATCAAACTTTATATGCTCTTCTATTCTACTTTTCAAAAATTATTATGAATATTTTTTCATATCATTAAACCTTCTAAAATATTATTTTAATAAATAAATAAAATTTAAAAATGATTTTTAGTGCCTACATAATTTTCCATTATGTGGATTTATCATAATAAACTTAAGCAATTTGATATTATTGAACAGTGTTCCTCTTTTTCACTGTTAAATATACTAGGTATGATTTATTCGTGTTTATTATATGCCAAGAACTATCATATCCTTTACAAAGGCTGCCTAATTATTTATCACAACAGTCCAGTGGGAGGTGATGTTTTCACCATTTTATAGGGAAGGGAACCGAAGCTCAGAGACTTGCTCAGCACATAGCTAACAGGTGGCAGGGCTTACTCCCGGGTCCACCTGCCGCCAGCGCCTGCGCTCTGAGTCGCCCCCTTTCGCTCCTCTCTAAGCAGCAATGTGATAAACATCCTAGTGTGCAAATGATTGTAATGTCAATCTTTTAGAACACTTCTTGATCATACAAACCCACCCTTTTTCAATATAAAAATCAGAATATCAGATGAGCACATACTTTTTCAAAGATTTGATTCTTATAGTCTCAAAAATTAAAGATGAATTAAGAGCTAAATATTTTAACTATATATATAATATCTCAGAGTGAATATGGGAAATATATTTGTAAATTTAACATTAAATAAGGCACAAACTGCAGAAGCGATAAAGGAAAGGATAGACACATATAACTGCAAGAAAAAAATTAAACTCTAGTAAAACACACCTATCAGTCGACACTGTGTGGACTAGACAGCCCCGAATCTATTTAAGCAACAGCGGATTCCCATTTGGCCATCCGCTCCTCCCCTACTCTCAGTGTGGTTCCTATGCAGCTGATTCCACCTCTGGTTCCAGGAAGGTCGGGTGATCCATGCCCAGGTAATAAAAGGAACACACTACCTGACAGTGATACTTTCAGAAGTGGGCATAAAATTTAAGTCAGAAATAATCAAAGTCAAATTCAATTGCTGACTTGTTGAAGTGGATTCTCTCTCTTCCACTGGCCTTGGCATTGGAATGACATGAGCTGGGAACTGCAAAGTCACAGCTAAGAGTGAAGTTACCCCAATTAAAGTCAAAATGCAAACTCCATACAGACAGGAATCTTTGTCTGTTTGGTTCAATCGCTTATGAATTTTTAGTTCCTACATTGCTTGGTACATAGCAGGCACTTAAATATCTGTTGAATGGATGAACAGAGAGAGAAACAAAGTCTTAGATAATATAATTTAAATCTTGATTCCAGTTGTACTTGCCACTGGCTATCACTGGCTTTTTAGATATATAAGCCAGTATGTTTCCATTTGTATGTAAACCAGCTTGAATAGATTTTTCTGTAATTTGCAACTTTCTATGTTCTGTATGTTTGTGTTTCCCTAAAATGCATATATTGAAATCCTAACAACCAAAGGTGATGATATTAGTTAAGTGTGGTCCTTGTGGTGTGATTAGGTCAGGAGGGTGGAGCCAGGAATGGGATTAGTGCTTTTATAAAAGGGCTCACATTTATCATTGCCCATTGTACAGACAATATTAATTTCGATTTCCCCTTGAATTTATTCTTCCCCATTGTCCTCCTTTGTTTTTTCTGCATCTGTTTTTTTTTTCTCTCTCTCTCTTTTGTAGGGCAGCTGGTGGCAAGTTCTCTTGATTTTTATTTGTCTGAAAATGATTTATTTAATGTTTATTTTTAAAGGATATTTTCACTAGGCATAGAATTCTAGATTAGTATTTTCTTTTTACTATTATTGTTGTTGTTCAAGCACAGTTGTGTTCATTTACTGTGGAAAACAGTTTGGAATTTCCACAGAAAACTAAAACTGGAACTACCTTTTGACCTAGCAATTCCACTGCAGGGATTATACCCTAGATTAGTATTTTCTGTTCAACACTTTGAAGACATCATTCCATATTTGTTTCTGTTGAAAATTCAGCTGACATTATAATTTCTGTTCCTTTAAAGGTAATATGTACTTTCTCCACCTCTGACTGCGAAAAATTTTTAAGTTGTTTTTCATTTTCAGCAGTTTTACTAAGATGTGCCTAAGTATGGTTTTCCAAGCATTTATTCTGCTATCATTCTGAGAGCTTTCTTGAATAACTTTTATTTTTATGAACATTTTCAGCTATTTTTTCTTACCTATTGCTTTGCCCGGTATTCTTTCTACCTCCTTCTGGAAGTTAAGCCATTTTCACTCTGCCTCCTATATTTCTTATTCCAATATTTTGTATATTCCATTCTTTTTTTTTAAGATTTTATTTATTTATTTTCAGAGAGGGAAGGGAGGGAGAAAGAGAGAGAGAGAGAAACATCAATGTGCGGTTGCTGGGGGCTGTGGCCTGCAACCCAGGCATGTGCCCTGACTGGGAATCGAACCTGCGATGCCTTGGTTCGCAGCCCGCGCTCAATCCACTGAGCTACGCCAGCCAGGGCTTATATTCCATTCTTTTTATTCCATTTCAGATCCTCCCCCCTACCTACATTCTTGTTCTTTATTATTTACTTCAACTGTATGTAATCTGATGTTATTAATAAAAATTAATAATAAAATAATTAATTAAAAGAGAGTCCACAGAGCTCCATAGCCCCTTCAGCTCACATGGTGTATCCTCACATGGGCTACAACAAGAAGTCCATCACCTGGACAAGAGCCCCCAACTTACTGTGCTGGCACCCTGATCTCAGAATTCAGCCTCCAGGACTGTGAGCAGTGCGTTTCTGTTGATTATAAGCTACTCATCTATGGTATTTAGTTAGAGCAACTATGATAAACTAAGACAGAAAATTGGTACCAAGAATGGAGCTGCTGCTGTAACAAACACCTAAAAATGTGGACACAGCTTTGGAACCGGACAATGGATAGAGGCTTGGAAGAGTTTTAAAGTGCATGCAAGAAAAAGCCTATACTTCTGTGAATGGATGGCAAAGAGCAATTCTCATGGGAGCTTAGTTTAGAGCTGTCGTGAAAGCCTCAGGCATCTCAGAGAATACCTAATGGTTGTTAACAGAATGTTGGTATAAATATGGATGATAAAGGTCATTCTGTTGAGGTCTCAGATGGAAATGAGGAACATGTTTTTGGAAACTGGAAGAAAGGCAATCCTTGTTATAAAGTGGCAAAGAGCTTAGCTGAGCTGTGTTCCTGTCATACTGTTTTGTGGAAGGTAGAACTTGTAAGCTGTGAAAAGAGAATATTTGGCTTTGAAGAAATTTGTAAGCAAAGTGTTGAAGGAGAGGCTTGGTTTCTTGAATGCTTATAGTAAAATCCAAAAAGAGAGGAATGATTTAAAGGTAGAATTGTTTATCAAAAAGAAAGCAGAATTTCAAAATTTGGAAAATTCTCAGCCTACCCATTCTGAAAGAAACAAGAAAGCTTGTTTGGGAGAGAGCACAGAGTGTGGCTGAGTTGGCTAAGATTGATGTGGACTGAGCATCTCAGTTGAAGACAGAAACTATTCTCAAGGTAATGGACAGATTGGTTGGCCATTTAAACAAGAAGCCAGGACCTGTAATTCAAGACAATGACTGAATGACCCCTGAGGCATTTCTAACTAGCCCTACCATCACACATTCAGAGTTCAAGGACCTGGGAAGCAGACCAATTTCAAAAGAGGGGCGTTTTGCTGCCTCACACTGCAGGCTTTGCTCCCCAAATGCCCCTGTCATACTCCTCAGCTTCCAGGTGCTAAGGAAGAGGAACAGGAGGCTGTCCCTTTGAAGGCACAGGCGGTAAACCTTGGTGGAATCCCTATAGAACTCAGGGATGAGCTCAGTGCCTGAGCTCTGAGAGCATGGATATCACCACTTACATTTGGAGGGATGGAGGTTCCCATGGCAGCAAGTTCAAGAGAGAGAAGGGCCACTGCAGAGTCCCTATGAAGGCTTTGACCAGAGGAGCTATGGGAGGAGGGCCACCCTGAGTCCTCAGCCCCAGAGAAGGACAAGCATGGAACTCCAACATGGGAGAGCTTGCTGTGTGGGCTGCACACCCCCCAAAAAAAAGCTGTGAGGGAAGGATCACCAAAGCCTTGGGGACCCAAATCCTACCCCAGTGTGTCCAGCAAGTGGTACCTCTGCCCCAGTGTGCCTTAAGGTTTTGGACTTGCTCGGACAATATTACCCCTTTCTTCTTTTCTACTTCTCCCTTTGGAATAGGAATGTCTATCCCAGACCTGAGTCTCCCCTGTATTTTGGAAGTGCATAACTTGTTTCATTATGCTGGTTCACAAACTGTAGGGCTATTTGCCAAAGGATGAATGTCTCATCCATATCTAATTTAGATGAGACTTTGGACTTAGACTTTTGAGTTAATGCTGGAACAAGTTAAGACTTTTGGGACTGTAGAGATGAGATGAGTATATTCTGCATGTAAGAAGGACATAAATTTTGGAGAGCCAGAGTTGGAATGTTGTGGTCTGAATGCCTGTGTCCCCCAAATTCATATGTGAAAATCCTAACCCCCCAAATTAAGAGGTTGGGCCTTTGGGAAATGATTAAGTCATAAAGTCAGAGTCCTTATGAATGTGGTTAATGCCCTTACAAAAGAGGCTCTAGAGAGGTCCTTTGCTCCTTCCTCCATGTAGGGACAATGTGCAAAGGTGCTGGGTATGAACCAAGAAGAGGACCCTGACCTGACCACACTTGCTCTTTGACCTTGGACTTTCCAGTTTCCAGAAGTGTGAAAAATCAATCTCTGGGTAGCTTTATAAGCTACCCAGTTTGTATTATTTTGTTATAGCAATTGAATGAAATAAGATACAACTAAGAGGTTTAATAGACACAACCTAATTCAAAGTCAAATGGCAAAGAGAAAATACTTGCTACATACATAAGTCAAAAGAACATAAAGTACTCCTTCAAATTAATTAAAACACAAACCTAATAAAAAAATAGACCGGAGAAATAAACAGGCAGTTTGTAGATATAATACAAATGAAGCCTATGAAAGAGTTCAACATAATTAGTAATCTAGGAAGTACAAATTAAAACAACAATGTGACATAATTTTAAAATACAATTGGCAAAATTTATAAGATCTGATAAGGGTAATGCAAGACTTCTGGCTAAGATGGAGGCACAGGTAGATACACTTCGCTTTCTTGAACAACCACAAATTTAAGGACAACAACAACTTTAAGAGCAAAAAACAACAGAACTGGCAGAAAAATCAAACTGTATGGAACTCCAAAAACCAAGGAGTTAAAGAAGAAACATTCATCCACACTGGTAGAAGGGGTAGAGACAGACAGCAGGGGTGGAGAAGATATGTAGCAAGGCAGCAGCAGAAAGACTGGGTGGGTGAGGCAGCAGTTGTCGGACCTGGTGTTCCCACATTTGTGTGCAGATAAACTGGGAGGAACAACTGGAGATCGAGACAGACCACACAACCCAGGGTTCCAGTGTGGGAAAATAAAGCTTCAAAGCCTATGGCTATAAAAACCTATGGGGGTTGTGGTAGTGGGAGAAACTCCTAGCCTCACAGGAGAGTTCACTGGAGACCCATGGGGTCCTAGAACATAGACAAACCAACCCACCTGAGAATCAGCACCACAAGGGCTGAATTTCCTTGTGTGTAGCAGGGAAAGTGACTGAAAGCAAGGCAAGAGCCAAACAAGCGGCATTGTTCCCTTTTAGACCCCTCCTGCACACACAGCACCACAACTAAGCGAAGTAGGTTGCCCCACCCTGGCGAATACCTAAGGCTCCACCCCTTACAACATAACAGGTGTGCTGAGACAAAGAAATGTGGCCCAAATGAAAGTACAGATCAAAACTCCAGAAAAAGAACTAAGCAATGAAAAGATAGCTAACCTACCAGACACAGAGTTCAAAATACTGGTAATCAGGATGCTCACAGAAATGACTGAGTAAGGACTCAAAATAGAGAAAGAAGTGAAGGTTATGAAAAGTGAAATAAAGGAAAATGTACAGAGAACTAACAGTGAAGGAAAGAAACAGGGACTCAAATCAATGATTTGGAACAGAAGGAAGAAATAAACATTCAACCAGAACAGAATGAAGAAACAAGAATTCAGAAAAATGAGGAGAGGCTTAGGAACCTCTGGCATACTTTTAAAAGTCCCAACATCTGAATCATAGGGGTCCCAGAAGGAGAAGAGGAAGAGCAAGAAATTGAAAACTTATTTGAAAACATAATGGAGAACTTCCCCAATCTGTCAAAGGAAATAGACTTCCAGGAAGTCCAGGAAGCTCAGAGAAGCCCAAAGAAGTTGGACCCAAGGAGGAACACACCAAGAAACATCATAATTAAATTACTCAAGAATAAAGATAAGGAGAAAATCTTAAAAGTTGCAAGAAAAAAGGAGACAGTTATCTACAAAGGAGTTCCCATTAGACTATCTGCTGATATCACAAAAGAAACTGTACAGGCAAGAAAGGGCTGGAAAGAAGTATTCAAAGTCCTGAAAGGCAAGGACCTACATCCAAGATTACTCTATCCAGCAAAGCTTTCATTTAGAATGGAAGGACAGATAACTTGCTTCCCAGACAAGGTCAAGTTAAAGGAGTTCATCATCACCAAGCCCTTATTATATGAAATGTTAAAGGGACTTATCTAAGAAAAAGAAGATCAAAACTGTGGACACTAAAATGAAAACAAACTCACAACCATCAACAACTGAACCTAAAAAATAAAATAAAAAACTAAGCAAACAATTAGAACAGGAACAGAATCACAGAAATGGAGATCACATAGAGGGTTATCAGTGGCCAGAGGGAGGGAGGAGAATGGGGGAAAAGGTTAGGGGAATAAGAAGCTTAAATGGTAGGTACAAAATAGACAGGGGGAGGTTAAGAATATTACAGGGAAGGAGAAGCCAAAGAACTTATATGTACGACCCATGGACATGAACTAAGTGCAGGGCTGGGGGAGAAATGCTTGTGAGGGGGTGCAGGGCAGAGGAGGATAAAGGGAAGAAAAAAGTAACAACTGTGATAGCATAATCAGTAAAATATACTTTAAAAAATATCTGATAAGATTCAATATTAGTAAGAATGTAAAGAGTCTCTTGGGAGTTCCGGCCAAGATGCAGGCATAGGCAGTCGCATTGTGCCTCCTTGCGCAACCAAAACTAAGGACAGCAAAAATTGAGAAATAAGAAAACAACCAGAACAGAGGGAAATGAACTGAACAGAAGTCGGACTCCAGTACATCCAGACCAGTAAGGAGCGGTGGAGTCGGAGGCCTGCGGAGAGGGGTCGAGGGGTCCCGGTGGGAAGAAACGCTGGCTGGCGGGCGCCGGCGCGCAGGGTGCAGACAGCAGCAGACGGACCGGTGGCGGACCCTGGGTGCAGGAGGCGACTGACAGACCTATTGAGGGGCTCAAGGCAGCTGGCTGTCCGCAGCCACACATTCGCGAGCAAACTAAGCGAAAACGGGCAGCGCTGCCGAGTTTCAAAGCTTAAGAGCCCCGACTGGGAGCTGAGGCCGGGAGACTCTCTCAGCCTCACAGGAGACTTCTCGGGGAAGCCCACAGAGTCCCAGAAAGTGCACAAGCCCACCCGCCCAGGGGCCAGCACAGGAAGGGCCCAATTTGCTTGTGGGAGGCAGTGGAGGGGACGGAAGTCCTAGAGAGAGTGGAGTAGGCTCCATTGTTCCCTCTCAGACCCCGCCTTCACATACAATGTCACAACCCAGCGCCTGGGGTGCCCCGCCCCGGTGAACACCTAAGGCTTCGCCGCCCTTACAGAACCAAACCAAAGGAAAATAAAAAAGATGGCTCAAACAGATTTGAAAGCCCCAGAACCAATTTTTTTTAAGTGACCAAGACATAGCCAAACTATCAGATGCACAGTTCAAAGCACTGGTGATCAGGAAGCTCACAGAATTGGTTCACTTTGGACATAAATTAGATGAACAAATGCAGGCTACGATAAGAGAAATGAAGGAAAACACACAGGGAAATAATAGTGAGAGGAAGAAAACTGGGACTCAAATCAGTGGAGTGGACCAAAAGGAAGAAAGGAACAACCAAACAGAAAAGAATAAAGAAACAAGAATTCAAAAAACTGAGGAGAGGCTTAGGGACCTCCAGGACACCTTTAAACATTCCAACATCCGAATTATAGGGGTACCAGAAGGGGAAGAGGAAGAGCAACAAATTGAGAACTTATTTAAACAGATATTAAAGGAAAACTTCCCCAATCTGGCAAGTGAAATAGACTTTCAGGAAGTCCAGGAAGCTCA
>PVIA01014677.1:0-25963 GCA_004024845.1 Tonatia bakeri | reverse complement strand
TTCTGTGTTTCCTTATCTCTGACCCACATCTCACTCCAGACTCGTGTATCCAGGTGCCTAGTCAGCACCTCTTCTTGGAAATCTACTAGACAAGTAAAACTTACCGTGTCTCAGAGCGAACTTCTGATGGTCTCCCTTCTAGACCTGCCTCTCCCACCGTCTCCTCGCCTCTGTCCATGTCCCCTCCAGCCGCCCTTTGCTCAGGCTAAAATCCTGGGTGTCATGCTGCCTTTGCTTCTGTTCTCCCCATCAGTTCCGTGTTGTCCGTGAACCCTGCTGATGTCACTCACAGGGCGTGTTCAGAACCCGCCCACTTCTCACACCGCCATGGCCACACCCTGAGTCAGGCCACTGTCACCCCCCCCACCCCCCCCCCCCCCCCCCCCCCCCCCGGTAATTTCAATAGCCTCCCGGCTGGTTTACACACTGACTTCCTTCTCTCCAAAGCAGCTCTTCAGAAACATGTCAGTTCACATCTTGCCTCTTTAAAATCTTCCAATGCTTTCCATGTTGCTTAGAGTAAAAGCCAAGGATCTACCCAAACCGCACCCTTCCCCAGGGTGGCTATGATTGCTATTCATTTGGAGCTGCCACTGCAAATAGCTGCCTCCCTAGAATTCGGGTCTTCCCCTAGCTTTGCAGAAGAATGGTGTGTGTGTGTCCAGGAGAGGGGAGGCTGAGACGGAAGGCGGGGGGCGGAACGGCACTAAGAGCACATGAGCTCCCTTGGAAGTGAGACTCCCCAACGATTCTTCAATGTCTCCTGTGGTGACAGATGTGCACCCCTGGCCTCCTCTCAAGGACTGATGTCATCTCTCAGTGTCCCTTCACTTTTACTGGTACCCTGTCCTTTTTTGTCACCCGGTGGCTGTGGGTTTCAGCCTTTGGCCTGGGAGACGATGGCAGGAGTTGCTTAAAAAGCACATCCCATTCCCAGAATCCTGATTTGTCAGGAATACAGTAGCGTGTTTAACAAGTGGCCCCAGGTGGGTCTGATGTGGGTGGTCATAGCATGTATAGAATATCATCAATTATACTGAACATAAGGTTTAATTTTTTTTTAACTTTTGTTTATTGATTTTAGGGAGAGAGAGGAATGGAGAAAGACAGAAACATCAATTGGTTGGTCCACTTCTTTTGCACTCACTGGCTGGTTCTTGTGCGCGCCCTGACCAGGGATGGAACCCGCAGCCTTGGTGTATCGGGACAATGCTCTAACCAGCTGAGCTAACCGGCCAGGCCAAGAGTTAATTATTTTTAGAGTGCTTTACAGGGTTAAATTTTTGTTCCTCTTCAAAAAGGAAGATCTGGACATAAAATACTCATCTGTGGATGACAGCACAGTGCAAACGTGGTCAGTGTACGCAGTCAGGTTCATTATTGAACATGTCCTGACCTGTCTCGGTGAGGCATTGGGAGGTGTCGGAGGTGGAGTTCATCGCCCTCCGACGGGCAGGTTGGAATGAAGGGGTCGTTACGGACTCCCACCCAGAGCAACGGGCTCCCACCCAGAGGAACGGGCTCAGACTTAGTCACTGAAACCGACGTTTCTCTCAGCTCCTGCAGTTTCAGTACGGACCTAACAACATTGTCCATCTGATTCCCTTCAGGCAGCCACAACGGTATTTCTGTCTACTATCATCCAGTTCTTTCTGTCCATCTTCTTTTCATCCCTCCGCTGGGCGTTATAACAGTTATTATTCCCCAAAGACAGTGTTTTTGTCTGTGTGCTCATGCACCAATTTCTTTGCTAAACATCCCACGATGCACCCGAGACTTTCCTTCTGGGACCACGGGTCTCTTTTTCCCGAAGTAGATCTTTGAGAAGTGACGTTCACGTAGCTCCGTCAGTGATAAATGCTCTCAGATTTTGATCATCTGCAAATATCTTTCTCTTGCCTCTGTTCTCGAAAGATGGTTTCGCAGGACATGCATTTCTAGGCTGACGATAATTTTTCTTCGTGCTCTGCTCTGGTGTCTGTTTTTATTTATGGGAAGTCTACCGCCAGCCTAGCTCTGCCTCTCCTGTACGTAACCCATCTCTTCTCTCGGTCATCTCTTTGGGCGGGTGCCCTCTGGTTTCAGGACAGTGTATGCAAGTATAACTAAGGAGTCCAGCTTGCTGTCCACTGTGCTTTCTGTGTATTCCGATGCGTTTCTTTGATCCCACGTAGAAAAGTTTCAGCCCTTGTTGCTGTTATTCGTGTGTTTCTTTAGCTTGATTCTCTCAGTCCTGTCCATCTGGGTCTCTAAATGCGGATGAGACATTCGATGGAATCTTTTATATCTCTTAATCTCCCTTCCATTATTTCTCACTATCTTCTCTCGGAGGAATTTCCTCAGATTGATCTTTTAGTCTACTAAATTCTCTCTTTGGCTGTGTCTAATTTTTTTGTATTCACTTCATTTCTAAAAGTTCTATTTGATTCTTATTTTATATTATTTAAAAAATATATTTTTATTTATTTTTAGAGAGAGGGGAAGGGAGGCAGAAAGAGAGGGAGAGAAACATGGATTGGTTTCCTCTTATTCTCCCCCAGCTGGGGATCCGGCCTGTCACCCAGGCATGTGTCCTGACTGGGAATCAACCTGTGATCTTTCGGTTCGTGGGGTGATGCTAAACCCACTGAGCCACACCAGTCAGGGCTGATTCTTTTAAAAATATTTTTTTAAATATTTTATTTATTTATTTTTAGAGAGGGAAGGGAGGGAGAAAGAGAGAGAGAGAGAGAAACATCAATGCGCGGTTGCTGGGGACTGTGGCCTGCAACCCGGGCATGTGCCGGGATTGGGAATCTAACTGGGAACCCTTTGATTCGCAGCCCGAGCTCAATCCACTGAGCTACACCAGCCAGGGCTCTTTTAAAAATATTTTTGATAATTTTATGATCTATTATTGATTGCTCATTTCTGCAATTTTTAAACTTCTTTAAGCATCTCATACATATTTATTTTTAAATTACACTAATTTAATTACTTATCAAATATTTACTTAGCGGCTATTATGTTCCAGTTACTGTTCTAGAAGCTGGGGATTCAGCAGTACCCAAAACATATAAAATTGTCTGCTTTCATGGAGCCTGCACTCGAGTGAGTAATTCCAGCATCTGAGTCCTTGAGAGACTGAGTTTTTTGTTGGTTGCTTCTGCTGACTTTCACTCTTAATGGTTTATTACCCTTTATAGTTTTAATCTTTGATTACGAGCCCGTGTTTGGCTGCAGAAGAATCCAAGGGGCCTCCATGAGGGACCCTTTCCTCTACAGAAGACCTGCATTTGCGTCTTTCAGGGAACAGCGAATGTGACCATTCTGGACCAGTTTAACCCTTTTCGAGAGCCGGATTAAAGTGGGAGTCTTGGCTCAGTTTCCCTGCCTCACCACTGGCTCCCAGGTTTGATGTTCCCCACCACGGAAGTGCTGGTATCGGCATCTGCCCACAGGGAACACTGGCCTTCATGTTTTTTTTGTGGTAAGATATAGTGATTGCGGTAAAAACAATATAGCCATTTTAACTATTTTAATTACGTTTATAATGTTGTGTCACTGTCACGGCCTATTTCCGAAATTTCTTCATCACTCCGAACAGAAACTCTGTAACTGTGTAGCAATAACCCCTTTCTCTTCTTCCTCCAACCCTTGGTGAGGTCTGGCCTCCATCCTACCCTCTGAGTGTGCCTTTCTGGATATTTCATGTCAGTGGAATCATCTTTGTCCTTTTGTATCTGGCTTGCTTCACTGAGCATGTTTTCAAAGTTCATCCATGTTGTAACATGTATCAGGACTTCATTCTTTTTGTGGCTGAATAATGTTCCTTCACATGAATACCCCACATTCTACTTATCCATTCATCCACTGACGGCCATTTGGGCTGATTTTGGCTATTGTGACTATTGCCGTAATTAACAATGGCATACAATGCATCCTTGTTTTCACCTCTTTTGGGTAACATCCCCAGGAGTGGAATTGCTTGGCTATATGGCAATCCTATGTTTAGTTTTTGATTCCTGTTTTCCACAAGGTCTGTACCATTTTTATTCCCACCATGAACATGCAAGGATTCCAGTTTCTCCAAATCCTCAGTAACCCGTATTACTTTTCATTTATGACAATTATTATCATCATTACCCTGGCAGATATAAAGTAGTATCTCACTGAGGTTTTGACATGCATTCCTTCACCACTAGTAACATGGAACATCTTTCTATGTGATTCCTGGCTATTTGTATATATTGGAGTAGTGTCTACTTAAGTTTTTTTCCCCATATTTGAAATTGGATTGTCTTTTTGTTGTTGAGTGTAGAATTCTTATATATTCTGAATGTTAAACTCTAATCAAATGATTCACAAAAATTTCTTATATTCTGTAGATTGTCTTTTCAGGTTTTACAATGCCTTTCGATACATAAAATTTTTAATTCTGCTGAAGTGCCGCTGTTCTGTATTTTGTTCTCATATCTACACATCCATCGCCAAACCCGAGGTTATGAAGATGTTGTCCCATGTTTTTTTCTAATGCTATGATTTTAGTTTTTATATTTGAGTCATTGATTTATCTTGAGTTTGTATTTGCTGGGAGGTAGAGTCCAGCTTCGTTCTTTCACACGTGGGACTCCAATTGTCTCAGAAATGCTTGTTGAAGAGCCTTTTCCTTCCTCATTTTAATGGGCTTGCGCCCTTGTCGAGAATTAACCATCCATAGGTGCGTGAGTTTATTTATGGACTTTCAACCCTGTTCCATGGGTACATCTCTACCCTTACGCCAAACTCTGCTGATTACTGCAGCTTTGTAGTAAGTCTTGACACTGGCTATTCGTATATAAATGTTCTCTGACTTTGTTATTATTTATCAAGATTGTTTTGGCTATTCAGAGTCCCTTGCAATGCCACATGAATTGACGACTAGTGTTATTCTCTCTGGAGGAAAAGGGGCTATTGTAATTTCGGTAGACACCGCCTTGAATCTGCAGATCATTTTGGGTGCAACAGGCATCTTAACACCAGTGTCTCCCTCTCTGCAAACGTGGGATGTGTCCCATTTATTTATGTCTTCATTAATTTAATTCAGCAGTGAGTGTGGTTTTTCAGTGGGTAAGCCTTTCATCTCCTTGGTTAAATGTGTTCCTAAGTATTTCATTCTTTTAGATGCTACTGTGAGTAGCATTGCTCTCTTAATTTCGCTTTCTGCACTGCAGGTGTGTAGAAACACAATCGATATTTCTATTTCGGTGGCATACCCTACAGCTTTGCCAAATTGTTACCCCTTTTATCTTTCGGGTGGATTATTTGGGGTTTTCTATATATAGGATCATGTCATCGGCGAACAGAGGTCGCTCGAACGCGTGCTTTCCAACCTGAATGCCTTTTATTTACTCGTCTACTTGCTCTCGTGCTGGTGCCCACTGGCTGGGAGCGGTGAGGTCCTGTCTTGTTCCAACATCTGCCTTTCGAGTCACCTCGCTGCTCACCACTCCTTGCTCTTGTTGCAGTGAGTGCAGGGGATGGATGGAACTGTTACATATTTCTCTTACTTCCGTTGACCGTAGACATGCACTTGAATTTCCTTGAGCAGGAGAGAGTGGTCCGGTCTGCCACTGCTGGCCGCAACCCGAGGTGCCACTGCAAAGCTTGACGTGGAAAATGGCAGCCTAGGCCTCACGGTGGCTGGGCGGCCCTCTCTCCGTCCTGCCCAGAGTAATGAGAAGAAGCTGCATGGTCATGGTGGAAACTGCATTCTGAAGAGATCTGGAAGTTAGTCCAGAACTTATCGGAATCATAGGTCGGGGGAAGGGCTCTGGGGAAACTGGCTTAAAAAGTGAGAGATAAATACACCTTGTATCCCACACAATAACCAAGTTTGTTCCGTTACTCAGCCTGTTGTCTACTCATGTCCAGCTATGCAACACCTTGAAAATGTGTCATCAGTTGCTAGGGATCTTACCCTTATGAGCGTGAATCATAGTTTAAACTGTGCATCCATGTATTGATAAGAGGGAGAAAAGCGGGGAGCGGGAGGGAGGAAGGGAGAGAGAAAACGAGATATGGGGGAGACACACTGCTTGTCTGGTGGCTCTTCCCCTCCCTTCTCCTGCCTGCTCTTCTCCCTGGGGCCCTGGGACACTATTCCCCCTTCTCTGGATCTTTGGGTACTCCACACCCTCAGTTCCGGCGGGCCCAGGTGTGTGAAGGCAGCTGTGCTCCCATCCGCCCGGCAGCTGTTGAGCACTGGGACCTCCGACCAATGCCTGGGGGCAATGTTGCCCAGCTACAGTTGCTGGGGGAAACTCAAGCCAGAATTTCCTCTCTCTAGCATGTGTAAAGTCTCAATCACCACCACGGATCAATGTTGTTTCTCCCCAGCTAAATGTGAAACCCATGTCAGTGATTCAGCTTCTGGTATGAGTGAACTTAGAGTGTTCCTATCTGGGTAGCGTGGATCACGACTCCCTCACGCTCTGCCGAGTCTCAGCGTGCAGCGCCCAAGTGGGGGTCGTGGGGGAAAGGCAGAACAGCTTCGGCAGCCCTCTGAGGAGCCCCTGTCAGATGGCAGGTGCATCCAGGCGGGCCTTCTGGTCCGATGGTGTCAGTCCCTGTCCTTAGAGAGTCCCCAAACTGATGGAAGAGACATAACCTAAAGGAACATCCTGGTGTGCTGGGGAAGACCTAGGTTCTACTGAGAGTAAGCGCCTAGTCTAATGGGGGAAACCGAGTCCCTGGCCTGGGGCCCCCTGGTCTGATGGGGAGACACTTCAACTGGGAGATGGAAAATGTGATGCAACCATCCTGTGCCCCAGATGTCCTGCTGGATGGGGGTGACCAGGCTATCTGGGGGCAACTGATGACAAGATAACCTCTGGGACACGTGCAGACTGGGGTTTTCTACACACAAGGGCTATCGCACCTGAGCTGAACCATTCACCCCCCTGGGAAATCCCAGCTGCTCTTTCACGCCCTCACTGCAGGTCTATTCTGAGTTCTTCCCACTTGTGACCAACCCAGATACAGATACAAGATGAAATTTTAAACACAGAGAAAATTGGAAAGAACTGCAAGTCCTCACAATTGAGTACTCAGCATGCAGACTCTACAGCTGTCAGCCCTTTGCTGTATCTTCATCATTAAACACTCGGCCGTGTAGCTGCCCCTCCATACATCTTATTTGGGGTGCATTTCCAGAGACACAGACCGTCAGCCTATCTCACTCCCAACACGTCAGCACGCATGTCGTTAAGGAGAATTCAGCATTTGCTTGCGGCTCTGTGTGTGTGTGTGCGTTTGTGTTAAATTTATATCAGTGGAATGGTGAGATGCACAAATTATGAGCAAATGCTTTGAGATTTGACAAGGGCTTATGCATGAGTAAGCCAAATCCCTATCTAGATAGGAAACATTTCTGTCTGTCAGGAAGTCTGTCCATACCCCTTTCCGGCCCATCATGGCTCTCATCTTGCAGAAGGCATCCGCTTCCATGTTTCAAATACCTTTCTAGAATTTCACATAAATGGAATCAAATAGTAAGGGCTCATCATATTTTTTGCGACTCCTCCATTTTGTTGGGTGTCAGTAGTTTTTTTTGGGGGGGGTATCACCGAGTAGTGGTTACGATTTGTGTGTCTGATCTTCTGTTCACGGACAGTGCAGTTGGGGTCGTTTGCAGTGAGGGGCTGCTGTGAGAGAGGCTGCCGGAACAGTCTGGTCAAGTCTTCCTGTGGACCTGGGTTTTCTTCTCCCCTGGGTGGGCACCTAGCAGCGGGACGGCGGGTTCACAGGTTGGGCGTGCATTCGGTACACGCCCCTGCTCGTGAAGTGTCTGTTCGAATCTTCTGCCCTTCTCTGTGTGGGTGGTTTGTGTTTTTATTATTGTGTCGTTGTTTTTATATGTACTTGACGCAAGTCCTTAAACACAAATGCTTTACAAATACTTCCTCCTGCTCTCACCATTTTTTTTTTTTTTTGATGGGAAGCAGCGTAACAGTGGAAAATTGTAACGGGAAATTGTAACCCACCCCCACCATTCTTCTGATGTTGTTTCCACAAGTGCCAACTCTGACCAATCTGTGGCTTCTAGATGAACAGCATGTTTGAATAAGAATCCTAGGATCTAGTGTCAAAAGACACAGACCCTGACCTTCAGGCATCCAGCTCCAGGAGGTCTGCTGACCTTCAAGCATGGAGCCAGGATGACGTGAAGTCGGGAGGGTGTGCATCATGATGACGAATCCAGGGTGACACACACCTCACCGTCACTTGCCTTATCGGAGTGGGCTATGCTGCTCTGTACGTGGAGAGCTTTGCAACACCCTCCCCTGATACCTTTGTTCTGTTCTCCCCTCCCTCCTTATGAAAACCTCTGCCTGCTCGGAGAGGGGAAGATGGGCTTTGTGACTCCTGCCAGAAGGCCGGCATCTGCAAATAAACCAGTTTCCTGTCCATCAGCCCCTGCCTGTCAAGTGTTAGCAAGCGGCAGGCAGCTGGACCTGCGTTTCAGTCGCAGCAGGGTTCACCGATGGGCATGAGAAGGGGCGGGATAGTGCCACGAAAGCCCTTAGGCATGCAAGGCTCATCATTTGTCCAGGGGGCCATGATTAGGGGCACATTTGACCCCACGGCCATCCAGGACAAGCCGCTTTTCAGCCACCACGTCTTCAAATTCATCCTCATTAAACTTGACACAAGTCTACTTCTTGGATGTGTGAATCTCCTGACAGCTGGGGAACTTAAACTTGGCCCTGTGCAGGGCCTAAATCATATTGCAGGCCCTTGAATAAGGTTGTTTCATTCAGTGTGGTTTTGTTACGGTGTTGATGAAATGTTGTAGGAACTTAACTCTCGTTTAGATCACTTAGCCTGGTTTCCTCATGCAGCATTTGGCTTCAAGTCACAGAACCCGTTGTCAGTGTTGCATGGAGACTTACCGTACCTGTCTGGAGCCTAGACTGGAGACAGCAGGCGGTCAGGCACGAATGTCCATGGGACACAGCGGTCTCCAGGGTCCCCCAGGGCGACCCGCCAAGCACACTCCTGAGGAGGCTGCTGATGGTGGCCATTGCACACCCCCCTTTTCTTAACTATGTCTTTGTTGAACAAAGTTTCTGACTTTTACAAAATCTAGATGATCATTTTTTCCTTTGACAATTACTATTTTTGCCTCCTGTCTGAGAAGTCTTCGCCTCTCTGCTGGGCATAAAGATATTCTCCTTTGTTTTATTCTAGAAGCTTTACAGTTCTCACTTTCGTGCTTAGAGCTATGACTCATCTCACACTAAATTTCATGTGCTGTGTGAGGTAGGGCTCAGGGTTCGTGCTTCTCCATGCTGATAGCCGACCGCACCTGTCGGAAGACTTTCCACCCATCGGGCAGGATTGGTTCCTCCGTGAACGTCCGATGACCCTGTGAATGCGGGTCCATTTCTGGGCTCTCTGTTCTGTTCCATTGAAGTAACACGTTTCTCTCCCTACCACCTTCTGTCTCGAGGACAGTGTACCAGCTTGATACCGAGCCTTGAAATTGGGTAGTGTAAGTCCCCCAACCTTTGTTTTTCTTTGTCAAGAGTGCCTTGGATATTCTAGGTCTTTTCCATTTTCATGTAAATTTTAGAGTGAACCTATTAATTTCTGTACATAAAACCTGCTGGACGTTGGGGCTGGGACTGCGTTGAATCTGTAGGTTGAATTAGAGAACGGACATTTGAACAATATTGAGTCTTCTGGTACAGGAACGTGGCCTCACGTCTCACTCAGCTTGCCTCAGCAGCGTCTGCTGTTTTCTGTGTCTGGGTCTTACACACCTTTTGTTACATTCATTGCTAAGTATTTGAATATTTTTTTGTCTTATAATAAATTTTGAAAAATTTTATTTTCCAGTGGGTTGTTGCTAATATATGGGAATACAATTTTTACTGGTACTTAGCTAAATTCATGTATTAGTTCTAGTTGGTATTTTATGGATCACTTAGAATTTTCTGTATAAATAATTGTGTCATTCGTTGTGATAAGTGAGATCACATGGCATTTCTCTTTCTCGGTCTGACTTATTTTACTCATTGCCTGTAAATTCCATCCATGTCATCACAACGGCAGGGCTTTCTTCCTTCTTATGGCTGAATAATATTCCATTCTACACCAGTACAATTTTCATATATGTAATTTTTTTTACCCATTAATCTGTAGATGGACACTTAGCTTTTCTCTCATCTTGGCTGTTGTGAATAATGCTGCGATGACCGTGAAAATGCAGAGACCTCTTCAAGATTCTGATTTCATTTCCTCTGGGTACGCACGCAAAGGTGGAATTGCTGGGTCCTATGGTAGCTGTAGTTTTAATTTTGTGGGGAACCGCCCTGCTGTTTTCCATGGCTGCTGTACCCATCTTCGTTCCCACCAACAGTGAACGAGGGTCCCCTTATCCCTGCCTCCTGGCCAGCATTTGTCATCTCTGTTGCAGACCGACCTGCAGGACAGTGAAAGTGGACAGTGTGGTGACCTGACACATGCATCTGTTGTGAGGGGATTCCTCCATCACATTAATCAGCACATCTGTCGCCACGCGTGGGGCATGATGCTAAGTGAAATAAGCCGAACAGAGCAAGACAAATACTGCCTGCCACCACTCATGTGTGAAACCTAAAAAAAGAAAGGTAAAGAGTCAGCCTCATAGAAACAGAGAGGAGAAAGTGGTTGCCAGGGACCGGAGGCGGGGGAAGTAGGGGGAGGTTGGTAAAAGGCACAAACTCTCGGTTCACGTGCATGAGGTCTGGGGATGTACTGTACAGCGTGGCGGCCACGGCTGCCAGCGCTATATTGTAAAGCTGAAATCTGCCGACAGAGCAGAACTTCGGTGTTCTCACTGTCACCAAACAAAACAACAAAACCTCACTCGAGTGTCCCCCACAACACCAGACACTGGGGCGGCGCCCTTGAGCCGAGGATGATGAGGATGACAGCAACGCTGGTGAGGATGGAGGCGGCATACCCACAGCTGTGGGGTTCTAAACGTTTTAGATGGGTTGTAGAATTCAATCCTCGCACGAACCCTGAGGCGAGCACTATTGTTAGCCTCCTTTTACGGATGAGGAGACTGAGGCACAGAGGGACTGAGAAGTTTGCCCACGATCGCACGGTGAGCGACATGCCAGGAGCTGGGCATCTTGGCCGAGTCCAGTCCGAGCAGCTGGGGGACCCCACTCCTTCGCTGGTTCGCTAATTGCACAATCATAAGGGTAACCACCTCTTATGGTGTATTTATTATGTGCAAGGTGCTGTACGAAGCACCTTAGATGAATTATTTCACTTTAATCCTCTCCCCCCAAATACGATAAAGCCGTTATTATACTTCCCATTTCACAGGCAAAAAACTAGTTTCAGAGGAAGTCAACTTTCTCAAGATCACACAGCAAAGAAGGTGCAGGGTGGGAACCATGAGGGGTCATCGGGCGCCAAAGGGCCTGCTTACAGCCAGCACTTCCTGCTGCCTCTGCTCCCACAAGGTCTCGGGACTGGAAGAACCACCTTGAGAAGTCTCGGGTTCAGTCTTCTACTTGATGGGAGAGTCATTCTGAGAATCTCTGGCAGAGGATCTTCCCAGCCCAGTTTGGATGCTCCCAGGGGTGGGGAGCTCACTGCCTTCTGGGCCAGTCCATCAGTGGTTGCATAGTACTATTGGCCAGAGACCTTTTTTTCCTAATGAGCCCAAGAAATCAGCTTCCTTCAGTCCCCAGGGAGTCCCCTCCAGAACGGCCAGCCTGCATCCCCCTCCTTCAGGACAGACCACATGGTGTCCTCCAGCTTTGCCTACGGGAGGACTGAGTCAAGGCCCCTGGGCCAGAGAGGGGGCTGCCCTGCCCAAGGTTGTGCAGTGGGGGCGGGGAGCCGAGGACGGCGCCGACATCCCTGGGAAGAGACCCATACACATGTTACGGGTCTTTCTTCTCAAGTGGTTTCTGATCTGTCTGGCTGAGTGATTGCCCAGAGCCACCCTGTTTAACATTCATGCAGACTCCGGGCTGGGCTTCTGCAGGAGTAAATCATCCCTGCCGGCTTTGGCCCTCCCTGCCCCTCTCCTCCCCCTACGCCCAATCCCAGCCCCCTGGGACAAGTACCTCCCTGGTCCCATGGCAACAGGGCCATCTGTTTCACAAGGCATCCCAGGCCAGAAGAAGCCCATTCCATCCCAGCTCTGCTGAGCTACAGGTAGTGCAGGCTGCAGCAGGAGCGGGGGAGCTCGGGGTGGGATGGGGAGGAGGAGCCTTCACAGTTCTTTCTGATCCCATTTAGAGTGAGGGAGCGTCTCAGAGCTGGAAGAGCCCTCATAGTCCCACCGGCCTAACCCCTCATCCCCTGTGTGGGGAGCGTGGTGGTCACACAGCCCATTAGCAACACAGCTGGGCCTAGCGGGCCACCAGCAGACATTTGTTAAATGAATGAATCCTAGAATCATAAAGGGTGAGCGGCGGCCAGTGGATTATGCCAACATTCCCAGCCAGGGCATGACAGGGTCCAGAAGTTAAGCTCTGCAGCAGATGGCCATGGACACTGTGCTCGAGAGCTCGGCTGTGCTGGGTCACTTTCTCAGCCGCTGCCGCCGCCACCACCACCACTGCTGGGCACTTGGACAATGAAAGCTCTTCTGCAGACTGAAGGGAAGCCCGTTGGCTTGTAGGCACACCCATGGGCCCTGCCTCAGTGCTCTGGAGCTGCAGAGACGCCGGCCCTTCCCCCTCGTTCTGGGGGAAGTCGGAGGAGAGATGACTCCCTACTCAGAGGGGCCTGGAGGGGTGACGTAATCGACCAGAGGCCCAGAGACAGGTCAAGAGCTAGGATGTCCTGGCCCTTGGGAGGGTGGGGGCAGTTGTCTGTTAACTCCTCTGGGTGCTTTCCACCCTCCTTCCGTTTGTGGGGCTGGCCCACCCGCTACTTGTCTGTACCTCCTGTGCAGCTGGCTTCTGAGCTGCGCCTTTGCCTGCCCCCTCCCTTCCCTCCCCTGCTCTGGACCTCAGTGTCTCTATGGGGCAAGAAAGTAGTTGCCCTTCCCAACAATAGACCCAAAGCTCGTGGGTGGGTGTGGGTGGTACCAGGTCCTGTCTCCCCCACCCAGCTATTGCCCCTCACCTCCTCCATCACTGCTAGGGCCGCCTCCACTGTCCCACATTGTGGGAAGCCTGGGAAAATGAGGAAGGGCCAGGGTAGCTCTCGTTTCTCTGCTGGTTGAGGCTGCTCTGTAATTTGTGAAGCTAAACTAATCTTCTTTAGAATGTCCTTTCTCCTTCCTCAGCACCCCACAGTGCCTTGTATTTCCTGGAAGAAGCCTCAAGTGGGGGAGGGTTTGTGAGGGTGGGCTGTGGGCACAGTGCCAAAACGGCGGTCACCTTGGGGGACAGGACCAGAGGAAGAAGGAGTAGTTGGGGCAGGAGTTGGAATCAGGGCTGAGAAGGGGATAGGAGGAGGTGGTGTTTGGGAGACCATTCTACTTTCTGCCTTCCCACGCATCTTAAATCCTGTTCTGCCCTTTAGGCCGAGCAGCCCAGAACAGTAGCAGACCATTCTCCCAAGCCTTCAAAATGCGCAGATTGCCACTGGATGGGTGATCCCGGGGACTCCCTGCCTTAACTGGGAGCTTGCTTTCTACCCAGGAGGCATGGTTTAGCCAATCAGTGCGGGTATGCAAATGAGGGCATTCTGAGTAGCCTATTCCCTGGCCAGTCATCAGCAGAATTATAACCTACGCTCTCTGATTGGCTCATCAGAAGGTTGAGCTTGGGAGTTCAGGCTCAATTATCTTCTTTAATGGGCCAGTGGTCAGGGGTGGGAACTAAAGAGTAGGTAATTAGAAGAACACACACACACACACACACACGCACACACACACAGTCAGTGCACTTTGGAATACATCAAAATTTTGCATCATGTTTGACTTCAAATAATATAATGACTAGGTGACTTTTGCTAGCCAGATGGCATGGGGCATGGGGGATTGGAATAGGTGTGAGAAGGGCAGGCTAGGACAAACACGGGATGGATATGGCAGCTACCACCCCCACCCCCCACCCCCTCCCAGTCGCACATTTTCCACGTTACATCTTGTCTGTTTTTGGATTGGTGTCGACTCCTCTTCGTTGCCCCCTCTCTCCGATGTGGCCACTGAGACCTTGCCAACATTTAGCACCAAGCCTCTGGGTGTGCCCAGAGCAGGGTCCTGTGTGCACAGACCAGACAGAAAGATGGATTGTTCCCTGCAATAAATATCGACTGATTCATAAATCTGGTTGCCAGATTCGATCACAGTTGCTGCCTGCATAATCCAGGAGCGGGAAGACACTGGCTAATTCTGTGCTGGGCCAGCTGATTCCCAGTGGAAGATGTATAAATGATGTCTGTTAGCTTCGTGCAACCTGCGGTGGGGGGCTGTGTGAGGGGTTGGGGAGAACAAATTCTCTCGGATGAGAGGGCAGGTCTGGGAGGGATGGTGAAGACCAGGGCGAGCCAAGGGGCAGGTGGTTCTACAGGGCAGGACGGCTACCCCCTCTTCCTCCCCATCTCCTGGCCTCCTCAGCTCAGACCTGTCTCTACGGCAACTGCCTAGGTAATGCTGAACATCTGGATGAAAGGCGGAATCAGCCAGCCCATCCCCCAGGTGTTTCTAAATACCGAGAGCTTCGTATGGAGAAAATGAGACACTGAGAGTGGTGAGTTTTCACCGTTCACCCAGGTGTTGGCTGTCAGGTAAATACAGCCTAGGGGGTCTTGCATTGCTCTTTCCTAGAAACCCCCCTTATTGACTCGGGGTCCCACAGCCCTTTGAGGGACTGAATAGAAGGATGAAAGCAGTTGCTCTTGCTGGCATGTTCCTATGGGTGCTTTGGGGAGGTGCCTTCTTATACTGTGGCCAGCTGCCTGGCTGGTGCAACTGGCCTTTGATTGAGGAGGCGGATGGAGAGGATCTGCCCTTCGCCGCACCCCATCGCACCCCATCTCACCTCCCCAGTCCCTCCGCACAGGGACTCAGCCCCCACGCTCCTTGGCACTCACTTACTCAACCCTTTGTTTTCCTAACATGCAGGCCTCTGTCTGGGCTCTGGATCAACCATCCAAACTGCCCCCTTCTGCCTGCCCAATTCTGGATGGGGAGCGGGGTCCCCTGTGCCTCTGGCCACGGAGAGACGGGGCTGGGAAAGCACAGGACTGAGCTCCGTCAGGTCAGGGGCGTGGGAAGGGCTGCCCTTGATGCATTGTTTCGGAATGTGCCCTCTGGTGCAGGCCGGCCGGGCTCTGACCCCAGGTGCACTGCCTGCCGCCGGGCCGCCGTGGGGTGAAGTCCGTGAGTGCCAACCAGAGCACGCGCCGTGCCTGGAGGGGAGCATTCGCTGCGAGACTGCATTCTGGGCGCCTCGTTAGGGCAGGCCGCTGGCTGGTGGATGGAGGCCGTGGAGATCGGTCAGAGATGGTCCCTGGCAGGCCCCCGCCCCCGCCCCAATGTCCACAGCAAATACAGACGAGGGCGGTGGGCAGGGCTGGGCCAGTGTTCCCTGTGTTGGGAGAGGCGGGGGAGACCTAATGGAGAGGCAGTGTGGTCTTTGACTGTGCATCCCACTGGGGGGATGCACAGTTATTACCGGGACTGGGGGGCACTCCAAGAGGGGGTGCTGGCACGAGCTAAGCCTGGAGGTGGAACAGCCCACGGTCTGGAGAACAGAGGACAGAGAGAGCTGGAAGCTGGACAGAAGCTGGAAAGGGAGGAGGCACCATATCATGAAAAGCCTTGAATGTTGGGCGAGAGGCTGTGCCCAGCCCTGTGGGCAGGGGGCACCTGCAGGAGGAGCAATCGCAGCCGAGCTCTTAGGTGGCGGCTCGGGCAGTGGTGCGGCAGGGGCGGGGCTTCAGGGGATGAGACAGCAGAAGCGGCCTGAGGTGGCCCTGGGTCTGAGTGGGGCCATGCAGAATGGACGCTGAGCTCACGCAGGCCGAGGGCGGGTCGCGGAGAGCTGGAGCACACCCCCACGAGAAAGGGGGCCCAGGCACTGAGGCCAGGCACGCCGTGTCTCTTCCGCCGGGTCCCCATTTCCCTTGGGGTAGGGGGAGTAGCTGCCTCCCCCCAGGAAGCAGAGAGTGGAATGTGGAGTAAATCCTGCACACACCTGCAGAAGGTTAGAGTTGGAGACAGTCCGAGGGACCACCGAGTGCCACCCTTTAATTCTCCTGAATGCCGATGGGAGGTCCAGGGAAGACAAGGTGTGTTTCCACTGCTTCCTTGCTGCTAAGGGGCAGAGCTGGGAGGGGCCCAGCAGCACCCCCAGGAGCCCCCTTCCCCCCCACACACCCTGGCCATCCCCTGGATGAGGCCAAGTCATCAAAGGTGGGCTGAGCCCCTACTGTGTGCCAGGTGTCAGGTAGGTGCACGGGAGGCCAAACAAGTGTGATGTCGTCCCAGCCCTCAAAGAGCAGCAGACAGAGGGAGACAGAGGCACCAAACCACCTACAAGGTGACACATGCATCAAGAATTCCAACAGCAGCCCCAAGACATCCCCGACAGAACCCGGCTCCGGCCCGCCCCCTGCTCATTTTCTGTCTGGCTGGCTGTCTGTTGACTCCCAATATTTTTTTCTAAAATCCACGCCCCCTTCACACACACACACCCCTTCTCAGTGTGAGCCTAGAATCTCTTAATTAAAAAGAAACATATGCTGTGATAGAGAATGAGGGGCTGTAATTATCATAACAATTGGGACTGCCCCATGGACATTTCCTCCTTGGCCTGGCCTGGCCTGGCTTCCGCTGCCCTCACTGACACCCTCGTCCACAGTTTGATGGTTTTACAGGTGCCCAGATGTGACATCTTGCCTCTTCCAAACCCCCAGCAAACTGTGGCCAGGTGGCGTGGGCTCCTGCCCCCAGGAAGCTGGAGACCTTGTTCATGAAGATGCACGGAAGTGCCAGACACTGTCAGCAGCTCCTGGACGGGGCGACGTGGCCAGGACCGCCACCCTCATAGGGCCTGCAAGGGACAGACAAGCCAGGACATGCGTTCGCCAGGACCAAACATGTTCTACTGGGGGCCAGAGGTATCCAGGAGAAAGGCAAGGAAGTGGGGGTGGGCGATGGCGGGCTGACGCGTCACTCTGAGAGTGTAGCTGGACGGCCTCTCTGAGGAGCTGACATTTGAGTCAAGATGAAGAGAGTGAGCCAGTGGTGTGGTGTCGGGAGGAGGTGCGGAGGAGGGGCAGCTGGAGGGACCGGTGACTGCAGGGTGTGGGCAATGGCCAGGTGGTCGTTGTGGCTGGGGAGGTGGAAGTGCCGAATACGGAAGGAGGATATGAGGTCAGCGAGGTCATGATCCTGGGTCATACAGGCCCCGAGTCACTGCAGGACTGTCTGTGGGATTCTACCCTGGGGAAGTGCCCACCCCACTGAGAACCCTCCTGAGATCCCTGCTCCGAGGAGGGAGGGGCTTCCGTGTTCTACCTGTAGAAGGAGCCCCCACCTCCTCTCCTTCTTCTGTCATGAAGTCAGGGCCTGAGGGACGAGGGCGTGTCCTTCCTCAGTTCCGGCACAGCTCTCATCCACCTAGTTCTGCATCCATGCCACCCTGCCATGGCCCACAGCCACACCCATTTGAGGCATGCAGGTGTCTTGGCCTTGGAGTGGGTAGCGCCGGCTTCAGGGGGAAGAGAGGAGAGACAGGATCCCAGGTAAGCATCTGACTGCGGGCTCCTCCAGCCGGGGTCACCCTGCGGGGAGCGCCACAAGGTGGGCTCTCTGAAGACTGGCACAGCCCCAGGCCCTCCCGACAGACGGCACTGTTTTGCAGATGAAACGATCCCTTAGGCCTACTCTGACCCTCTTCCTGGCTCCTTCCCAGCCTGTGGAATTTTTAAAAATCTAATCAATTTCAGGGTATTGGGAAACCCATGGGCTCTGGAGCCAGACAGCTTCCAATCCCAGATCTACTATATATCTGCTGTGTGAGCTTTTTAATTATCCTCACCCAAGGACATGCTTATTGATTTTAGAGAGAGGGGAAGGGAGGAAGAAAGAGGAAGAGAAATATCGATGTGAGAGAGAAACATTCATCTGTTGCCTCTCGTATTCCCCCCGACTAGGGACTGAACCCACAACCCTGGCATGTGCCCCGACCGGGAATTGAACCCTTCAGTTTATGGGTCAATGCTCCAACCAACTGAGCCACACTGGCCAGGGCTGCTGTGTGATCTCAAACCGATTTCTGAGTTCCTCTGGGCCTCCGTTTCCTGTCTGCAGAGTGGGCGCAGCGGCCTGGTGCTCACCCCATGGGATGCTGAGAAGGCTGGATGTCACCATGCGGGAAAGGGCCTGGCACATACCAAGCCCTCAGTGAACCTTGGCTTCTATTATGGCAGCAGCCAGGACAACGGGTGGATCCTGGGCCCCAGCACCCCCTGTGGTGTCAGGAGAAGAGGCACCATTTCTTGGCGCCCAAAGCCTGCCTGGGGCCGGGGGCTCTGCAGGTAGCTGTGGTCCTCGCACAGCTCCCTGACGCCGCTGCTAGCTCTGCAGGTCACACAGGGACTGTCCTCAGGGTTGTGCCAGTCTGTGCCGGAGCTGGTTTACCTCTGCATCTCTCGGGCAATGCTGGGAGATCCAGTTGCCTCCTGGGTTTTTCTTTAAGTGCCTGGCATCTGCAGCAGAGTGACGGGGGAGAAGTCCCACTGAGGGGCATCGGCGACCTAGGTTCTCATCCCGCCTGCACCATGGGACCTTGGGTGGGTCACCTGTCCTCTGAGCAATCAATCATTTCAGTAAAAGCTCGAGCTCAGCCCAGAGGATCCAGCTGTCCCTCTGGTTGGGGAAAAAAAATATCCATTTTGAGGATCAAAAAAAAAAAAAATCAAACCCAAGTTCTAGTGCCAAAGTGGAAAGTCTCTCATCTGTGCAAAATGGGTTTAAATTAGCCTGTGTTTAAAAAAGAAGAGACAGGGGAAAAAATAATGGGGCCTAGAATGGAAAGTCCAAGTGAGACCCAGCACTCTGCCGGCAAGGGGGTGAGCGGGGTGGGGTTATTACCATCAGCATCTGAGCATTCTGAGTCTGATTTGAAAGGCTTTGCAGGTGTGGGGAAGGGATGGGGCGTACCCGCACCTGGAGAGCTTCAGATTGGGAGTTAGGAAGGGAAGGAGGAATATAGCCAAATATGTCTGCTCTGACGGTGGGGTTACTTCGGAGGCTGGGCTGGCGAGGAGGAATCTCAGCCCAGGGAGGCAGTCAGCTTTGCTGAGGAAGAGGCTGGCAAATCCAGCAAATGGCTTTGCCCCCTGAGGTAGCCTCATGGGCCTGGCTGGGTCTTCGGAATTAGCATTCTCTTCTCCCCGTTGGGTTTGTTTGACCAGGAGTGCGGGGGCTGGGGTGACGGTGGGGAGACAGACCGGGCTGAACGGTGTGGTACCCAGTGACGACCTTGGCAGGGCAGACCTGCTGAATGCGGCCGTGTGCACGAAGCTGGGTGGGGGCCCATGCAGGGTGTTGGGGTGGGGGCGGTTACCCAGTTAGAGAACTGGAGGATCAGGTGGCTTCGCCTGGGTCACAAAGAACACAGCTTGGGGGGCAGGTAGGTGCTCCAGGTGGAGGAGACCGCATGGGAAAAGGCTCAGAGGCCAGCAAGGAGGAGGAGGTGGCTGATGCCGACCATGGCTACTAGGCCCTCTGCCCATCCTTAGAGACCCAGGGCCCTCAGACCCTTAGACAGGACAGTCCTCTGTCCAAGGGACTCCAGTCTCTTGTTGGCACAGCTGATTGGACTGGGGTGGACCCCTGACCTATGCTGAGTCAATCAGAGCCCTGTTCCTGGGAACTGCGGATTGGAATCCTGAAAACTAGTCAGATGGGTGACGCTTTGCAGGTGCGCCGATGGGAAGCTTGTCCTGGGAGGAGGAGTTGGCAGCAGACAACCAAAGCCACCTGCCAGCCCAGGGCCTGGCGCTGCGAGTAAGCAGAGGAAGCTGGCATGTGTCCAGGAGCAGGAGCAGGGGCCAGGGAGCACAGAGGGGCTGCACAGGGACCCTGGGGACCCACACGAGGTGTCCTGTTGTGCTTCCGTTGCAACCCCTTGAGTTAGTACAAGTGGGTTTACGTGTCTGGCCACCAACGACTCCTGGACTAAGATGCCTGGCTTGCTACAGGGTGGGGGATGTGTGCCGGGAGCTGCCAGGGGTTAAAAGTGAGCCGGAGGGGTTTGGGGACAGGTCGGGCAGGGCTCTGCATGCCAGCCTGTGAGGTCACATGTACGTTTGTGAGGGGGCAGTGTGTGTGTAGGGAGAGAGGGTGTCGCTGACGTTTTTGGGTGCTCTGGAACCATAAATGTAGTGAAAAGAAAGGACACTAACCCTGAAGTTTAGGTCCTCAGTGTCCTCAGAGAGAGAGTGTCAAGGCTGGGGCAGCTCCGAGCGTCTTGCTGGGTGCTCCCCTCCAGGCATGGCCCTGGGTCCTGCGTGAAGGGGGCACCTTCTGCCAGACTCCACGGCACTCACCCTCCACCCGGTGTCAGCAGTCCTGGGTAACCTGCCCTAAAGCCACACACCCAGGGGCCACCAGCCATCCACAAGTTCATCCCTGCCAGACCCGCCCATGGACATGAGGCCCCTCTCCGGTTCCCAGAATGGTGGCACCCAAAGAGCTCAGGACTTGGATTGTGACCAATCTTGGTTCCAATTCTGACTCACACCTACAGCTGTGTGACTTTGAGCAAACTGCTTAACCTCTCTGAGCCCTTGGGTCCTCATCTATATAAGTCACGTTCGATGATAGTTCCCCCCGGAGTCGTCCTGTGGATTAAATGATGGGGTGAGTGTATCAGGCCTAGTGCATGCCTGGTCCACTGTGCATACCAGATAACTCCCTTCCCTCTCTCCTCCTTCCTGCCCCCAAGGGGGTAGAGCTGGTCACATCTACACGGCTCTAATCTCTGCGTTGTAACGTCCGGGAGGGCAGGATCCAAGCCGACCACGTTCACTCTCCCATCTCCAACGATGAGGGCGTGCCTGGCGCTGAAGCGTGACACCTGCTCGTTGATTACATGGATCCACGCAGAAATGCTTCCCAGGCCCCAGTTCTGAAGTCCAGGGGCTGCTGCCTCTTTACCCAACTCTCCCCTCGCCCACCAGGAGCCGATGGTGTGCGGGGCTGGCCAGCTGCTCCTGCCCCCAGAGCCCTGTCCTCTGTCTGCCCTAACCTGGCAGAGTGCCATGGGACTGGACACAGCTTCAGCTACTCCTTGTTCCCTTGTCCAGGGGCTTCTTCCAGGGGTGTGTGGATACCCCGGCCCCCTGGCCCCACCCCAGGCCTCTGGCTGAAGCCCCCTACCTCCCTGGTGCTGCCTCCCTCCAAGCCTGAGAGTGACTCCAAGTTTGCCTCCTACCCGATAACTTGACATTAGTCCTGCCAACTCCGAAGCCCCATCCTTTCCTCTTTTGTTCCCTCACCCCTCTCTCAGTGATGACCACCATTCAGAGCCTCACAGGTGTCCTTCCAGACCTTTCTCTACACACAGCTTAAAACCCTTCCAAAGCATCCAGTAACATAAATCCCAAACTCTATGCCACAGCGAGCAAAGCCTTTACTGATCTGGCCCCTGCTTTCCTCTCCCACTTCCTCCTCCCCCTTCCACTGCTGGCCCACCATCGCTCACATGCCAGGCCGTGGCCCAGTCTTTGGACACAGCGAGCTCATTCCTGCCTCAGGGCCTTTGCCCAGACTGGAAGAGTCTTGCCTGGGTCGTCACATGACTGGCTCCTTACCAGTTAGGTTTCAACAAGATGCCACCCCTCGGAGAGGCCTTCCCCAGCCATGCAATGCAATATCTCGCCCTATTTTTTCACAGTTCATATTGTTATTGTTTGAAATGTCCACTCACTGGTTTACTCCTTTGCGACCCCTTTCTCCCCCAGGAACGTGAGTCCCGGGCGGGCAGGGCCCTGTCTTCCCCGCCGCTCTGTCTTCCCAGGTGACTAGTTGGGAAACAGGCACGCCAGGCTCTCGGAAGTATCCGCTGGAAGACGGAATCTTTCCATGCATGCACATATATGTGGTGTCATTTAACTAAAGTGGGTCCATACCCATAGGGTGGTTGTTTATTTCTTTTTTAACTTGCTTTTTTCACTCAGATGCGTGGCGGGGCCGTTTTCCACATCAGGGACCCACCATTGGCTCACCGGCCTGTTGCAGGCCTAGTCTGAGCGTTCCTGGAGGCGGGTTCACCATGGAAAAGGGGGAAGGGCCTGCCTTTCGCATCTGGCAGATCCAGCTTCCTGTCCTGCCACAGCTGGCTCTGCAGCCCCAGGCACGTTCCCTCAGCCGGGATGTCAGTGGCTTCCCCAACAGACTGCCGACAGTGTGTGCTCAGGGCCCCGCCCTGCCACTCAGACCCTGGCTGCAGACACAGCATGGCCCTGCCCCTCCCCCACAGACCTGGCCTGTGGCTTAGATCTGCAGGCCTCCTCCCTCTGTCCCCTGGAGGGGGACAGGTGGGGCAGGAACCTGGAGGTCCGAGCGGAAGGGACCCGACGGCTCTGCTACAGCCAGCCTGGCCCATCTCCAGCATCTGCCCCTCTTCTGGGAAAGAAAAGAACAAAAACAAACCTTGCTGTCATCAAGCAATTAAGTGGAAATCAAATGATCCCAAGGATAGAAAAACCAATTAATAAAGGAGCAGCGAAAACTAACAAAACGGCGGGGGCTGCGAGGAAACGCTGAGCGAACGCCAACAGGGCAGCAGCCATGCTGGAGGCTGTTGGGGGGGGGCCGGGCGCCGGGCGCAGTGTGTGTGTGTGTGTGGGGGGGGACCCTGCAGCCCCGGGGCACCTGAAGATGCTCTGCAGGGACCCGAGCCGATGAGGAGCCCCAGCCCCGCTGGAGGGAGCTCCCAGATCACTGGGGAGACGTGATCTCTGTCCAGGCGGTTAGGGTTTGGGTTTACGAAGCCGCTGTTATATGTCAGACCCTGTGCTCACGGTTTCACACAACATTGATTCCTGAAAAGTTATTACTCTCCACTTGACCGTCTTGTTCGAGAGGAAACCTGAAGTGTCCCTCTGGCTCCCCAGGCTCTGCATGCGGAGGCCCGTTGCATCTCCAAAGCTGTCACCTCCCACTCGCTTCCTTCCACCCCCCGGGTCTCCCTGCCGCTCCTCAAACACCCTCCCGCCTCGGGGCCTCTGCACAGACCGTTCTTGCCGGCCTGGAGCACCCTCCCCTCCGATGTCCACAGGCCCTGACCCACACACATCACGCTGGGGAGCCCTCTGACCGAGGGAAGGCCCCGGGCTGGGAAGAGAGGCCACCCAGGGAGGGAGCAGGGGAGCAGCAAGGAAAAACCCTGCAAAAGCCATTCCTGGCCTGGGACTTAACGCCTCATCCCTCATCTGTACACAGGGAACCCTCCTGTTTGCCCCTGGGGGTCACCAGGCCGGATGGCAAGGCCCCACGTGAAGCACTGGGTGGGAGGTGAGAGGTAGAGTCAGCAGTCGAGGCCTCCAAAGGCAAGGTGGTCGAACGACGGCTCAGGCCCCGGACACAGACGGGCAGAGCTCGGACCCCCCTCTGGCCCTGCACGCACTCGGGAGCGTCTGGGGGCTGGTCATCTGAGCCTGCATGGCCCCCATTGCTGCGTCCACGACACGGGGACAGTCACTTAGGACCACGTTTCCTGGCTGCAGTGCAGGAAGCCACCAACCCCCGAAATGAAATTACTTTCAGAACTCATTCGGTGACATGACTGGAAGTGACATGAGGCCGTAAACACGCAGTTTGCTCACTCTGCTTCATGTGAAGAGTCACATGTTTCGCTGCGGATACACTGACGGATTCGATTATCGACGGTCCTCCGAGGCTTTATGAAATAAACATTTTATACACTGAGCGACTTTTCAAAAATCTGGTTCCAAGGGTTTTTGAAAATGGATTTGGACCTGTAGCATCCACTCTATGAGACTGAAATAAAGAGACCTCCCGTGGCCCCTTGGACACAGCGGGCACTCGGTAAATGCCCAGCTGACCACTGCAAGGAGGCTATAGTGTTTTCACCTCATGTGCCTGAAAACAGAGGCCCAGAAAGGTTAAGTAATTCTCCCAGGGTCGACCAGCCGTTAAGTGGCAGAGCTCAGAATCTCAGACAAAATTCAGAATCTCAGTCCCGACCCAAGTGCCCCCGTTGGAATGTTCACAGTCAGGTGATTTGCTCCTGCCAGACCAGTCCAGGATGAATTCTACCCTGTGGCCTGTGGCCTGGCCACCCCTGCCCTGGCCCTCAGCCTCCTGGACACAGGACTCGGGCTAGAGCGCCAGGCTTCTCCTCTGCGGCCTGATGCAGGTGGAGTTTGGGAAATCACACCGCCCCATTCCTGGCGGACGCGTGGCCTCGTGCAGAGCGCTGTCGAATGCTGGTGCCACAAAACCCATGCAGCAGTGGCTACCCTGCTCTCCCTCAGCTGTTTTTACCCGGGCTTCTGGGAATGGGGGCGGGGCAGGCCCCTGTCCATCACAGCTGTCTGGAGCCTGGATGGGTTCTGAGTTCACAGAGTCAGGGAACGGTGGGTGCTTGGGGGCCCGGGAGGGCTGGCTGGTGGTGCCATGCGCCCGAGTGGGGGCATGTACCATGAAGTCAGGGTCCCCGGTGGGGCTCTTTGGGATGGCTAGGTGACACCCTGCGGCATGAACGGAGGAGGGCTGGACAGCTGTGGGCTGTTCAGGGACCCAGAGCCTCTCACACGTGGACCAACCCTGAAGAGTGGGGCAGACGCTGTACCTGTGCTCATCACCGCCCAGAGGGTGCCCAGCAGTGCTCGGCCCCTGGAGGCCCTGGGACTGGGGGTCCTGGGACGTGCCTCAGTGGGGGACGGAGTCAGAATCTGAGGGGGTCTCAGCTGACTGGAGTGAAGACCAGACTCTGGCAAGATGAAGCAGAACAGGGACCTGGGGACACCTGTCTGAGGGGTCCCAAGAGCTGAGGCTCGGCCCAGCCGGAGGGTCACTCACTGGGGGTCTTAACAGTAGTCAGATGCCGGGCAGAGTGAGGCTGCTCGGGGAGGTGCGGGCCCCCAAATAGCGAGTGCTCCCGGGGCTCTGTTAGGACCAGAGCAGCAGCCCAAACAAGGGGCAAGACAGTTCTTTTCTGGGTCAGTCCGGTGCCCAGTGGAAGATTCAGGAAGGATATGGACAAAGGATGTCCATGTCCAGGGCTGGGTTGGGAGGAGCCTTGAAAACTGTTTGGAAGGAGGGCTGGTGGCAGACACAAGACATCAGGCTTAGAGTCAGGGGTAGACGCTCCCTCTCTGCGAGGCCACCCAGTCTGTCTCCACACAGCTGTGGTGGAGAAAGCCCCATTCTAAAGGCTGCAGGGCATGGACAAGCGTGAGGTGCTCAGGTGAGAGACAAAGAAGGACATTCTGAACCCTTAGGAACACCAGCGCCAAGGTGCCCCCTGCCTCGGGCTTCTGTCGAGAATGAGATGCTCTCCGTGTGCAGGTGCCTGGCTCGGGGCTGAGCAACGGTCCAGGTGCCCACAGGGGGTTCCTCTCCGCCCAGGGTGCGGCCGTGAGCCCACTGAGCCAGGAAGAGGGGACACAGTGGGGAAGGGGGTCGAGGAGGCAGGGGACCCGCAGCATCTGGGCTGGGCTGGTGGTCTCCGCCGGCTCCAGGCCCCGGCCAGAGGCAGGCAGGGAGCTGGTCAGCACACTCTCCCTTTTAATTACCCCCTCCGCCTAATTGGTCTCCCCGCCTCCTCTCCCACTGTTAGGAAGGGGCCATTGTTCTCTGCCTGCCTGTTTACCAAGCAAATGGATTTTAAAAGCTTTCATAGACACAGAGAACCCATTTAGGAGGCTCGGTGGATAAAATTATTTATAGAGATTAATGGTTATCGTTCTCGTGCCTTTAGGAAACCAGGAGCCATATGTGAAGGGTGGGAGCAGCGGGGCTGGGGGTGCCCACCTCTGCCGGCTCCCTGCT
>PVIA01014676.1:0-25965 GCA_004024845.1 Tonatia bakeri | reverse complement strand
GCGCTCAGACTCAGTACTGGACCAAACTCCCCCTCTACCCCTTCCTTAGAAAATCGAAGGGGACTTTTTTTTAAACTCCAGGAGATGAAAAAGAAGTTGGTGAATTGCTGGGTGCTGGGTAGTTATGCAAAACTAATAATACTAATTCCTAAAGATGTGCCACTTTTAAAGATTTTATTTAGTTATTTTTTTAAAGAGAGGGAGAAAAATATCAATGTGTAGTTGCTTCTTGTGTGCCCCCAACTGGGGACCTGGCCTGCAACCCAGGCATGTGCCCCAACTGGGAATTGAACCTGTGACCCTTTGGTTCGCAGGCCAGCACTCAATCCACTGTTCCACACCAGCCAGGGTGATGTACTGCTTTTAAAAGAGTTTCCATTCTCAATTGCTATAGAATATGAAACATTCGAGATACGTGAGGGTCTGTGATGACCTGTCCAAGTCCTCATTTTATTATCCCTCCATCACCGGTTATGGAGAGGTAAGAACCCGCTCCCACCCCGGAAGAGCCCCCTCACAGTCTGCGAGGAGGGCCGAGGGAGCGTGGGCGCTGCCGCCCCGGCACCTGGCGTGCCCAGTGAGCAGGCGCTGTTTCATGCTGGGCGTGAGCTCACTGCTGCTTCGCAGCATCTCACTCTGGGATACTCTGTCCACTGGAGGCAGTCAGGATCCTGGCCCAAGGGTCAAGTTCACTGTGGCCCTGAGCTTGGCCAGCTGGCTGTGGGGTACAGCCTTCTCTGCCAACGGCAGGCAGGGGCTAGTTCCCCCAGCTGGTGCCCCCGTCAGTGGCCCAAGACCTCCTGGGCATGCGCACTGCTCCACCAGCACCCCTGGTCCAGGCTGAGCCCAGGTAGACGGCTAAGGACGCCCCCGAGCCTGCCTGTTGGCTGTCGGTTCCCAGTGAGGACCCCTGCCTGACCCTGGAGGGCCAGGGGAAGGACCAACTCAGCCAGGCCGTGCCCTGGATGCTGAGCACTTAGGACTTTTTGTGGGGATTTTGGTTGAAACCTGGCTTCGCTCTTCCTGTCTGTGAGGACAAGTTACACAACCCCCGTGGGCACTGCTGTGTGTGTGAGATACTTTGTGGGCCGAAAAGCGCTGCGCCACTCTGGGTGATTATGCCACGAACACCTTTACAATGGGAAGGGTTTTTGCTATTAGTCAAAAGGATCCACAAAAAGCAATAATAGCCCTTCTGTTTGCAGAAGGAACACAGAGAAGTTTATTCTGCTCTCATCGACACGGCTAGTGATTCATGGAAAACACTTTACGGCTGTGACTTAGAAGAATGGCTTCGTGTCACTTGTCTGAGTAATGGGGAGGCCTGCTGGGAGCTACTCGGCCCGCCCTGGCTGCCTTCTGCTCTGAGTGAGGGCTGCTGGAAGGGCTGGTCTCTGCGGCTGCAGCGCTGAGAGCCAAACCGCAGCAGGACGTGAAGCTGGTGAACCTCGCAACCCAGCAAAGCAGTGGAGACCGGCAGCCGAGCTTGGGTGTGGTCCTGCAGTGGTGCCGCGCTCTGGCATTGGCTGGTTAGCTATGACTCTCACGTTCCTAAAACAAAATTAGGCCAGCCTATTTACCTCTTGCTCTTTTTTTTGAGGAAGAAATTGAGTTTCTGCATATAACCATAGTGTACGTCAGAGAAGTGCTTAAAAAAAATTTTGGGATATTGCACTTTTGTTGAGAGGCACAGCATGAGGCGTTTAGGGGTGCCCAAGACAGTCGGCTCTCCCCAAAACTCAGGCCCCGCTCAGTGCAGAGTTCTGGGTTTCAGTAGTGGCTGCACATTTACAGTTCATTCACCGCCCGCGGCCTGGAAGGGGCTGGAAATCCAGAGTCAACCCATCAGAAGAGGCATCCGCCCGAAAGGACCTGTGTCACTGACCTCACAGGTTCTTACACATGCCCTTACATACGTTTGTATAAGGACCCTGGGCCCTGGCTGGCGCAGTCCAGGTTGATGGTCACCTGCTCCCTGAGCCCCTGTCCCCCCTTTCCCATGCTGCTCTGACCAGGCGACAGCGCCCCGGGCCCCTTCTGCTGACCTTCCTGAGGATGGAAACTGGGGGCTCTCGTCTGGTTTCTTCTCACCAGACACTCTCAGGTTGCTCTTGTTCTGTCTTCTTTGAGGTGGAGGGTGCACGTTATTCTGCCCAGCCGCCTCGGAGCTGGGAGCACTGAGATGGATATCTTGTGCCCCCCCACCCGTTTCCCAGTCTGTTCACGCAGCCACACCCTGTCCTTCGGCTTCTTAGTGGACTTCCCACAGACCGGGCGTGTAGGTCCCACCAGCCACTCAGTAATGGTCGTCACGGTGGCCTTGCCCTCGCTGAGAAAAGTAAAAGGCGTCCTCAGCAGGGGGCTCCCACGCGGGACCCTTTTCCCAAGAGAGCTGCGCACACCCACGTGGGCAGGAGGCAGCCAGGCCTCCGTGCTCTGCGCCCGGGCCGGGGGCTGCGGCATAGCACCAAGCAGCACCAACTCAGCACTCCCCACGCCCAGCAGCTGGCCCTCAGCCTGGCCCGTGGGCTGACACATGTCGGAACATAGCGGCCTCCCATCCACGACAGTGACTTCCCACGGTGTTCCGCAGGAGTTTCTAAATCGTGCCACACCCAACTATTTAGTCTGGGGCACCGACCTTTTCCCCTTGGTTCGTCAAATTAAGAAATGGCAACAGCCAACACAACAGTAGCAGCCCCGTGTGAATGAATCAAAATGCTAGCTATTTTTTGTCAGATCAGCAAAAAATATATTTTTGGTGTGCCACAGAATTTCGGTAATTCATCTGTGCGTGCTGAGAGATGAGAAGGCTGGAAACCACTGGTCCGGAAGCACATTGGACAGGACAGCAGTGTCTGCTGACAGGCCACTGCTCAGGGGGGCTCTGACTCTCCGGTGCACTCGTGGTTATTGCGCTGCTGGTACCTCTCACTTGCTCCCGGCACTGAACTCACTCCGTGGCTTCTTCCTGCACCCTTGGCTGCACCCTTGGCTTCTGCAGCTGCGCCCCCACCCCGCCCCCAGCTTTCGTGGGGGCTCTGGGTTTGCTCTCCTTCCTAGGCCACCCCCTCTGTCCAGGCCTGCCCATTGTAACTATTGTTGCCAGCGTCCTTCCTGCCGTGGGCAGGAAGGCCTGGACACGTGGGGTGGGGCCCTTTTGGGAGCAGAGGGAAGAGTGTGGGCTTGGAGGCGGAGAGGCAGGTGCTGGTTTGAGAGTCCACGGGGCTAGGGGGTCTGCGTGCCCACGGCATGTCTTCCCACCTTCGGCCCTCTGTGCCCCGGGGGCACTCCCGCCACCAGCAGGTCTCGTTAGATTCCACACATGGACGGGGGCACCTGCCCCCGCAGATGGGAATATTTGAACCGAAGTCTCCGAGGAGGCAGCTGCTCTGCTCATTGGCTGCCACTCTCATCGGCAAAGCTGCTACTGCGACGAAAATTACAACCACTCTCCATGATGAATTCCCTAAGTCCTATGTTTGGTCATGTAGAATGGTTTAAAATTATTTTCTGCGATTCACTTAATTTCATAAAACCAAGAATTGTAATTCATGAACAGATTCAAGAAGTGCCACAGCAAGAGAACAAGGTGCCGAAAGGCATTTCGGTCCCTGACATCAATCTCTGTGGGCCTTGGGGGGGGGGGCGCCATCGATGCCCCCCAGCACAACTTGGCGCTGGGCTTGCCTGAAGCCCGGCTGAAACCTGCCCAATCTCTCACTGTTCCCACGGTGCCCACTCTGACCCTTTACCCCGCCTCTTTTCTGTCACCCCCTTTTCTCACCTTCCGTCTCCTGGGTCAAACCCTCAGTCCCCCAGAGCCTCCTCTGCTCTGGGCCCTGCCTTCCCCAGCTCACACCGGCAGCCCCTGCGGAAGGGCGCGCCGTCCACAGTGGGCAGGTCGACCGCTCACAGGTGACAGAGAATTAGGTTGGGGAGGCAGGGAGGAGGAAATTGGGGGGGGGGCGACATTTAAAACATTCACGTGTGAATTTGTGGTCTCTGAAGACTCCTTTGGGAGCTGCCTTTGCAAAGAATTAGGCAAAGCGCTTCGGTTGAAAGTTCCCCTTTGGAGGCAGGGAGGTGGTTATTCTGAAATGAGCCTCCAAAAACGTGTCCCCCCGGCAGGGGCCGAGAGGGGTCGACACGACCTCCTGGCCTGGCCGGAACAGGCTGATATTCTGATGAATGCCACAGTGTCATCTGTGGCTTCTGCCCGGCCCTGGCGAGGTCAGGCGACATTCCGCTGCTTTGCCCGCAGGACTTTTAAAGGACGAGCGGCGCGCGTCCTGTGGCTGGAGGAGGCGCGTGCGGAGAAGTTGGGTCCCTTTCCCCGCGCCGGAACGACTCCACCCCGCGCCCAGCCTGCTCCGCCCGTGCCCCGCACTCCCTCCCGGCCGGAGCCTGGATGGCGCGGCCCGGCTGTGAGCCACCAGATCCGCGCCGAACCGCTGGCAACCGCTTCGGTTGTTGCGCGGGAATTCTGACGGGGAGGCGGGCGGGGGGCGCACCGGCCTCGGACGCTCGTTCTCACCGCCTGAGCCACGCACTTGTGTCGTCCTGGAAGCCGGCCCCTTCTCGGGGTGATGCGTTAACGGGCCGGAAGGTGCTGCTGGGCTCGGCTGAGATTGCCAGGTCCGCCCAAGCTCAATTTGGCCCGAGTTTCAAGGAAGCTGCCGGACTGCAGCTGCCGGAGCCGGCGGTGAGGCGGCCGTGGCGGGAGCCGGGATGATGGGGGAGGGGAATCAAGAAGGCGCTCGCCCCGCCCCCACGCAGGCTCCGCCCCGAGCAGGCCACACTCCCCCGGCCTCCGGTTCCCGCCCGCGCCTCCGGGCGGGGGTCGGCTGGGGTCTGCTTTCCCACCGCTTTCCAGTGGGACCGGAGGGGGTTGGGCAGTGACTGATAACCGCGGAGATAGGGCACGCACAGAGGACTGGGAGCGGGGCGTGGAGCGCAGGCTGGGGGCGGGGCCCCGGGAGGGGCGGGGGCTCTGGGGAGGGGCGGGGCCCTGGGAGGGGCGGGGCCCTGGGAGGGGCGGGGGCCGGGGTGGGCGGGGCGGGGGCCGGGGTGGGCGGGGCGGGGCGGGGCGCAGAGGGCTGAGGCGCTCCTCTGCACGCTGGGGCCCCCTCCACGCCGGGAGGGCCGGGGCCACCTGCGCCACGCCCCTGGGCCGCGCCCGAGCCGAGCCGGGAAGCGGGGAGCGCGCCTCCGCCTGGGGAAGGACGAGTCCGGTGCCGTCGCGGGCCTGTCCCTGAACGGGAATCCGCCGCGCTGGGCATGTGGCTGCGCTGAGAGCCTGAGTCCGCGGACCGAGAGCCCAGCGCTCCCCGAGTTTCTGGCCTGGCTGTGCGAGGAGGTGAATAGGCAGCCGGGCAGCATGACCAACCCCGCGACCGCGCAGAACAAGGAAATAGACTGCCTGAGCCCAGAAGCTCAGAGACTGGTAAGGGGAAAACCCAGGAAACCCAGGAACTTCGGTGCTGACGGCGAACGTTTGGTCCTTGTTAATGTTCCAAGGTCCAGGGCAGTGATCACCTTCGGCCGCAGGCATCCGTGCCTGGCGCGGTGTGGGGCGGGCTCCACCTGGCCAGGGGCCCCTCCTAAGTGAACGTCCCCACGCGAGGATGTGCGGGTGGGAGGGGCCTGCTCTCCGTTCAGTTCGTCGCTCGGTGCGCGCTGACCCCCTGAGCAGAGGGCAGGCTTCTCTGGACCCCGCTCCTCCCAGGACGTAAAGGACCAGGGCTGCTCCCCTGTGCCTGTGAGCGGCTCTGCCCAGCCAAGTGACTGGGCCTCTGAGGACTGAGACCTGCGAGTAGTCTGGAGTCTTAGAGGGGGCTGTTCCCTTGGTGTTTTACAAAAGACAGCGCCCAGGAGGAGCCGTTGCCTGGAGCCAGGCCCTCAGCCTGAGACCGACAACGTATGGCGGGGGAGGGGGGTTGTTTCAGAACTCAGCTCAAGTGCTGGACGGACCTTCTAACCTCTGGGCACTGAGCCGACTTCTCCACCTCCCCAGTGCCCCAGTCTCCAAAGGGACTGGCTAGTCTCCTGGGGCCTTCTGGGTCTGGACAGGGTCCCCCAGAAGGTCAGTTATCCAGCTTAACACCCGTGGGCGTGGGGTAGTTCGGTTAAAACTGGGCCCTTGGGGGGGGGGGTGTTTGCGCTTTGTCATTCCTCGTTGCCCTGCAGCTTGTGGTTGATTGACGACAATGTCTAAGGCAGAAAGGTGCTCCTGGGAAAAGCAACATTTTGTGAAGTGACTCCTGCAGAGACCCCCAACTTCCCCTTCCCTGGGCCTCTGTGGGAAGTCGATAAAAGTGGGGTCCCAAAATTCACTCCTGCACCAGGTGGGCATCAGTGTCCACCTGTGGGGTGTCTGGGGAGAGTCCAGATGAAGAGACCACCTGGCCTGGGAGGCGCTGAGCAGCAGCCAAGCACTGGAGAGGGAGACAAGTGGGCCGGGGTGAGCTCCCACCCGAAAGTCACCTCCTGGGGGCGTGGGGCGGGATTTCCACGTCCACGCTGGTGTGCTGCCTGTGGGACCTCGCTCCGGCAGACCCCGCAGCCTCCCCGGCAGCCTCCGTGGTTTCCAGGGGCCCCGGAGCCTGCAGAGAAACCCTGGGCTCCCCACCAGGGGCGGGCCCTGGGAGGAGGGCGGTCTGTGCTCCCGAGGAGGAGCCGTAGATGGCCAGAGCAGGGCACGCCGTCCCGGCCTAGACGGAGCGCCCAGGAAGGAACTCTGGGCGGGGACTTTCTGAAGGAGGAAAACCTACGCAAGGAGAACAGAGACGTGAGGAAGGGAGGGAACTGTCCATCCCAGGGACGAGCAGAAATAACGCCTGGCTCCCAGGACAGGGTCTGCAAGGTCTCCTAACGCTTCGCTGAACCCTTGGGTTGGGTCTCATGGACGTGCGGGCTTCACAGAATTAGGGGAGGGGTAGTCTGGACCGGGTTCTGACCGAGGCGGTGCGCCGTCAGCACTGGCCCCCCCTCCCGCAGTCCAGAGTTTCCACCTGTGCGCTGCCAGAATTCTCACAGCATGTGACGCCTGACCTCTGGGCTGGGGCGCTGGCCCATGTTCCCTTAGATCGTCAGCTAAAAAAATGACATCAGCCAGCATGGCCGTAGCTGCCTAGTGTGAGTGAATCAAAACTATGCTTACTTTTTTGTTGGCAAAAAGTATAATGTCTGCTTCTGGTGTGCTGCAGGATTTTAGTGATTAGTTTGTGTGTGCCCTGAGATGAAAAAGGTTCAAAATTGCTGCCCTACCATTTCCAGAACCCAGGAAGCTCTAAACACCAAAAGTTGTTGCTGTGTGTGTGTGTGCGTGCGAGCGTGCGCGCGTGTGTGGTGTGTTTGTGGCAGAATTCATGGGGCAGCGAGACCTGCCCTGACAGGTGAGGCTGCTTCCCTTGATGGGTCCCCTCATGCCCCCCGCAGCCCTGCTCGGGCTCCAAGGGGGCTGTTGCAGGGCGCACCGTGGGTTCGTGGTGGGTGCACCTCAGCACCTTTCTGAAATAGGAAGCTGATGAATTCTGAACCGTACCGGCTCCCAGCGTTCCCAGTGTGAAATCATGAACATGTAGGAGGCTTTTTTCTTTTTTTAACTAAATAATGGCAAAAACCTATTTTGGAATGAGAGGGAATGGGCAGAAGTTAAGCTAGCCCCTGTTTCATGAGGGGAGTGATGTCCTTGGAAGGAAGCACACTCAGTGGCCAGCTGGGGGCACAGATGGAGGTGGGGTGCCTTGGAAGGGTGTCACCCCGTGGCCACCCTGGGCATTTCACACTGGTCCGTGCCACTTGTGTTCTGCATGAAGCAACCCCGTTACCCTGGAAGCGGGTGTCTCCCATGGGGATGGCGGGCTGGGGCCCACAGCAGTGTCGGAGGAGAGCTAGGCTTGGCCTTGCCTGGACAGGAGGGAAAGCCGGGTCAGAGCAGGAGCCCAGGCTCCTCCCAGGACCCTCAGCGGCAGCCCCGGAGCTGTCCCGGAGGACAGTGTAGAAACCACACATTTATCTAACTTTTGTAACTTCCCGTGTGTGACACGGGTTGTGTCACCTGTGGTTGCTTTCCACACGCTGACTGGCACAAACTGGCAGACACCCGTCCTGTCCATCTGAGAGGCTGTCCTGGCAGGGCTCTGTCCGGCCTCCAGCTCCCCTCCAGGTGTGTCCCTGAGCCAAGGTCCTGATCTCCATGCACAGGCAAAGGTGTGGACGAAGGTGGGGCTCAGGCAGCCGGCCCTGCCCACAGGATGCTCAGCCAGAGATTCTGAGCCCTGGGATGATACAGTTTGTTTCAGATCAGTCATTTCCTCAAGCTGTTAAGATGTAAAAACACTGAGTGAGGTGTTTTCTCACCGCGTGGAGAGCGTCCTGCTAGGGCAGAGATGAAGGCTGCATTTCCCTTTTTCTTTACGAGTTAGTTTCTGTTTGGCCTGAGCTAATGTCATGGAGCGGAAGCCTCCTTAGCAAAAATTTTTCAAGCCCCTGTAGTCTAAACTGCCACTTATGCCGAGCACAGGAAATCAAGCTATTTATAAGTTCAGAGCTCTTTTCTCTCGAAGTTGATTAGAGTTTTTATTACCTACTGGAGTGAGGCCTTATCTCATTTCTGCAGAACCACAGGGCGCAACATTGGTGCCCTGTGTCTGCGCCTCAAAAGGCAATGCTCAGGAGGCATGCCTTATCCCGGAGAAATCGGGCTGGGTGACTCAGCGGAGGGAGCGGGATGACTAGTCGGTTACTCATGTGCCAGTGCTTCCAAAATCTCCGGCTGTGTTTCCGAGTTGGCGGCCTGGAGCCCAGAAGGTGGGGGTCACTGGGCTGTTAAGGAGAGAAGCCTGGTGCCATGCTCCGCTGTCAGGGACACGAGGGGTGGGCGGGAGAGCCCACCCTTTTTATCACCCTACTGTTCTAACCCCGAGCCTCCCAAAGTGTAGTCGGCTTTTTTGAATAAACAAGCTTATTTTCAAGGACTGAATTTACTGAGACTTTCATTATTCAAACTATCCGGATAAACTCAAGTGCGGTAACTTTTCTCCTAAGTGAAAGCATTGTTTTGACTACCCCCACCCCCCAGCCAAACTGCAACAGGAAGGAACCAAAAGCAAACAAACAGGAGCCCCCCAGCCCGGCCTTGTGTTCTGAGCTGTTCATTCATGGAGGGGGTGGGGGGAGAGGGCGGAGCTTCACCTGGTTTCCTCCTTAATACTGTAACTTGGTAGCTTGAAAGCAGTTTCACTTTGAATTTAAGGAACAACTACTTTGTAGCAAAGATGTAAGTTATCTTCAGTTACTGTGATGAGCATGTCCTTTTAATTGTAGCCAGAATGTTTCATTCACAGGTTTGTGTGATAGAACTAGGGATAGCAGCCCCAGCCTAAAACAGGCATGTGGGCCTGCGGCCCTAGGGCGGGGGTGAGGGATGAGGAGTGGGCCGTCCCCTCCCCTGCTCCGCCCTCCCCCTGCACGTCCTGAGCTGAGTCCACACTGCCGCAGCACTGGTGACAGTGGGCAACGTTTCCCGTCAGCCCGAGCCCCACCCTGTGTCAGCCTCTTCGGTGTTTCCTGTGGGCGTCGTCCCCAGCGCTGGCCATCACTGCATCTCACGAGAGGGCTCGGTTACCTCCGCTGACAGATAAAGAGAAAACTGAGGCTCAGGAGGGCCGGGGACTTCCCCAAGTGCACACAACTGGCAGGCCTGTGAGCTGGCGCCCACAACTGTCCCCACGGTGACAGCACTCCGGAGCAGGAAGCTGTTGTCGGAAGCTCCTCTCCTTGCAACCCGGGCCTCACCGCCGAGGGTGGTGGCGAGGGTTTCGCTTCACTAGGGCAGGCCCTTCAGACACAAGGCCTCGCCCCTGAGCGCCTCTCCAGAAGTGTTCATTGTGTAAATGTTTCATGTCTATTTCTGGTAGTTTCTGAAACTTTTCAAAAGGAAAGAACACACAGTGGACTCAAGTTTTCTAAATAAGGAAGAGAACACCAGAAACGGGGGGTGGGGTGGGTGGGGAGGGACGTTTCTCTCTCTCTCTCATTCCGCGTACCTGCTTAATGAGTCCTGCCGGTCAATGTCAGGCGACACGGGGACCCTGGACAGCCAAGCCTTGTCCCTTGTGCTGTGGAGCCCCTGCTCCACACCGCCCAGACAGACCGGCCCCTGGAGGGGAGAGCAGACGGCGTCCGAGTCTCCCCTGGTGGGTTGCAGGGCTCTCCTGTGGACATGGGGAAGGAGGTCAGTAACCGTGTCCTACTGGACACGGGACACATGGTGCTGCCGCAGAGCGGTCCTGACTCTGAGAAGGAGCCATGGAGATGCCCTGGCACCTGGAAGTGGCGGGGCCTGCGGGGGAGATCCCGAGTGGAGCCGGGAAAGCAAAGGGAGCGGAGCCCACGTGCGTTGGCTGCAGGGTACATGTTCCCTGGAGAGCCCCCCAGGTGAGCCAGGCCACTGTCACCTGTCAGCCACACTCACGGTCACAGGTGGCCGTCATGCTTCTGTTGGTCGACCCAGCATGTTGAGGCTGTTGAAGGAAATGTGGTCATTCACTCCTCTCAGAAGAAAACTTAAAATGTAGTGACAGCCAGAGGAGGAACTTATTTGCACAGAGGCTAATTTGCTCACCAGCAGGACTGCGCTGTGAAGCTGGAGCAGGTAAATGTCCTAAGTCACTGCGCTCGGTAAGGTAACGTGAGTAATCTCATCTCTGGATAACGTAAGTTGGTTGTTTTGGCATTTAGGGTACTTTGAAGGTGTTTATTATTCTGAAAACAACGTCAGGAGGGAGGCTGACTGGCTCAGCACCTGGGTCCTTGCCACCTGGTGTGCAGACAGCGTGTCAGTCCCTAGCAGTCTCAGGGCCTGGCACCTGCCCCCCGTAAGGAGGGCTGATGTTCAGGAGGTATGTGGTGTGCCCAAGCCCATGTCACAGTCAGTGGCAGGGCCAAGGGCAGGGGTGAGGTCTTGAGACCCCTGTGGACAGTCTCCCTCTGCGGAAACTCAGGGCCAGGCCAAGAGGATTCGGCCTAGGCAGAGGTGGCACCCATGGCTTCTTGGGCTGCTCCATGAGGTCCCCCCGGAGCAGAGGACTGGGCGCCAAAGGTTCAGTCACGGCCAGCCTGGCGAGCTGAAGGCTTATTTGAAGGCTGCTGTCTTATCGCAGAATTTCACAATAATTTCAATCATCTGAGTTGATTTCAGGGAAAAATGTAGCATTTTAAATAACCAGTTAAACTCTAGTCTTTGACTGCGTCCTCTAGGTCTCCCAGTAACATTGATGAAGGGTGGCTTGTTTATTTTGTGGCAACACACTTTTAACACCTTCGCTGTGAACCTGACATGAAATTCATAGGCCCTCACATCTACCTGCTTACATAGTATGGTACATAGTATCAATAGAACGTTTAACTGTAACGTTGGAAATAAACAAAAGGAAGGTACATTGCAACACTGGAGCGTGAATTTCACTACCTGCATGGTGTTCCAGAGGACAATCGCAGTCCTCAGACGCTTGTGTGAACCGGTGCCCCAGAACGCGGCCTGATGCACAGACACGCTGTCCTCGCGCCCACATGGCACGTGTGTGCAGCCACCAGTGGCGTGACACCCCGAATCGTGAGGAGCTCTCAGGAAAGCTCTGAGCCAGCCAGGCACACTGTTCCCTCGCTTCTGCTGGGATGGCCAGTGCTGGTAGAGACGGCACAGGACACATTTTGAGTTCCTGTGCAAGCTGGAAGCGGCTCACCAGCCTGGAAATGATCGGGTGGTTTTCTGTCTGCTCGAGGGGCCCATGGGAAAGCACCTTCTTGTTCAGGCCTGTCTCAGCACAGGGCGGTTGGCAGGCCGCGCCTCGCCCCTGAGTGCCATCAGTCCCCCCTCCAATTACTGTCACCTCCCAACATGCCCCCACCCCACAGCATTTCCAAAATTCTCTCCTAGAGCTGCCACTCCCCCCGCTGACAGCTGTCATCCCCATGGTGACCATATGTCAGTCTCGGTCCTAAAGAGAGGCCTCTCATCAGGGGAACTTACTGTGACTGCTTGAGCGAGGGTTATGGACAGGTGAGACTTAGGGACAGTGGTCAAATGCATGGTGGCAGCCGAAGGACCGGAGGTGGCGGGCACATGGCACAGAGGCCAGTATGGGCCACCGTCGGGCACTGTGGTCCTGCTGGTGCTCGCTTATAGCGTCGCAGGCTGCTCCCTGGCCAGCCCACTGGACCGCTTTGAATGGCGGAGTATTTTTAGACTTATCTGCATATGAGAGGCTGGGATTTGCATAGAAAACAAAAGTTGGTGGCTGTTTCCACCTCCTGTGGCAAAGGCGGCTCAGGGAAGGGGCTCGCCCAGCCGCACCATCCCCCGTGCCCAGCGCTGTCTGTTCTGGGCGGGGTGCATGCCTGCACCGCCAATCATGGCACAGGAGTCATGCGTGTGTTCTCGGGGCGTCAGGCTGCCCCGTCGGGCAGCGTGTTCCTTTGTCACCGCGGGAGAGACTCACACGTGGACAGAGGTCCCTGCGTGTTTCTCTGTCACCACACCAGGCTTCCGCTGGATAACTGTCCTCTTACAAGAGTGAGCTCTCTTTCCCCCCTCAGCTGCTCCTGGCAGGCGGCAAACGGCACCTACTTCTGTCACGTGGCCTGACACACGTTCCGCTCACTCTTTCCACCTGGAGGCCAGGAAGAACGCGCACAGTCTGCACTGGAGCTTTCTTCCGTCCCGCCCTGTCCCTTCCATGCAGCTGCCAGATGCTTGTGTCCCTGCACAGCCCCACCTGGTGTCCTGTCCATGGGGCCTCTCAGGCCGCACCCCAGGGACGTGGCCGTCCCCAGGGTCCCTCCTGGGTGTCCGAGGCCCCATCGCCTCTCCGTTGCCCCAGCTGGTGTCTGTGACGTGCGCCGACAGTCCCCTCCCAAACGACACCGGGAGTGTCAGCACCCAGTGCTACAGGCAGTCATTCGCTTGTCAGCCATGGGCTGTGAGTGTCCCCTGGGCTCTGTGGGGCGGGGAGCTGGCTTCCTCAGCTGTCATCCTGGTGCCTTTCCAGACCCGGGGCTTTCTCTGGGGAGGAGCCGGGGAGCAGACGCGACCAAAGCCCATCTCAGTCCATTTCTGAAGAGCGGAGGGCCTGGCGCCCCTCCCGTGCCCCAGATGGAACTCAGAAGCCTCTGGGTGCAGCTGCGGCATCAACAGCAGAGAAAGAACTTGTTCTGGGACTACAGGGACTACACAATTCCACACTATGCCCGATCCCAGGGAAGCCCCGAATCTCAGGACAAGTACGAGCAGAGCCAGGAACCCCTGAAGCGTGTGGGGTGCTCAAAGACTCGAGTGTGTCTGCTTCCCGCCACACCCCTGTCCTCTCCAAGCAGTTGGGACTCAGGCCCCTGGCATTCGCCACAGTTCTGTTCTCTGAGGCGCACCATGTGGGCCCTCCGGGTAAATGCTTAGGAACTGCAAGGAGGACGCAGACCTCAGTGGAATGGGGGCTCGGGGTGCTGGGGACAGTGTGTGGCCACCCCACCCTGGGGAGCACCTCCTGCTGTGCAGACCTTCCACCGCAGGGGACAGCCACCCGCAGCTTGGCTGGCGGGTTGGGGACTGGGTGTGTCTGTGCAGGGTTTCTCCCAGTCTCTTTCTAGTTCTGCTGGGCCGCAGTCCGCAGCCGGAGCGGCTGCCCCAGTTCCGCCCTGAGGAAAGCAGTGACCCTTATCTTTGGCGGAAGCTGTTATCTTCGGAATTCCTGGCACGCAGGCCAGGCCTGTCGGGTGCCTGGTGGGACAGGCCTGCGTCTGACAGCCTAGCCCAAAGCCTTCGTATCCTGCCCCTGTGAGAGCCACGTTTGTTCTGCGGTTGGTCCAGAACAACTGGTCACTGGCCCTCTGCACTGACTGCTCAGGGACCCATCACTGAAGTGACTGCTGCTGTGGTTGCAGCTTCTCCACACAGCTCTGCAGCCTTTGTCCAGACTGGCCTGGGGCTGTGCTGCCCAAGAGGCCCAGTCATGGGGGGCAGGGCCCCGTTAGTGGTCTGTCTCCCTGGCCAGCCTGTGTGCCCCATGGCTGGGCCTCTGCGCCTGTAGCCTAGACTCTGCTGGCCACTGCAGCGGGGCTGGCCTCTGAGCCCGGGTCAGGAGGCCCTGGGGCTGGGACCTGGGCTTCTGTGCACTTTTGGCCTCTGTCCGGTCCCCCCTCGCATGTGGGAGTGCTGTCCTCTCTGTCTGCCGTCAGATGAAATGCAGCAGTGGAGCGGTGGAGGCGGGGTCAGCTCTTTAGAATTATAATGAGACAACTTCGAGCCGACTGGTGTCTTCGCCCCGCCCCCCACCGTGTTGCCCAGGACTCTAAGGCCCTGTGTACAGGATTCGGGCCAGGACAGCGGGGTCCTGAGGGGAGGGCCAGGCCCTGTCATGGGAGGGTGGGGCGCCTCCCCGGTGAGGGGCATTCCCGCCCATGTGGTGGGCGGTCCTGAGAAAGCCAGGGAGCCTGGATCTCATCAGTGTCTGACAGGCCCTCAGTGGTCAGCACCTCCCTCGACTCCAGCTGACCCTGCAGGAGGCATCAGAACTGGGTGGAGATGGGGATGGGGGTGGGGGGGATTCGCAGGGGAGGGGACACCACACTGCAGCCATCTGAGCCGCAGAGCCCTGGCTGCCTTCGTGCGGAAGTGAGCACGGCCACCCTCGTTTCCTCCCTTCCCTCCCCTGTCTCCCTCCACCCCGTCACCCTCCCCTCTTCCTTGCTCCCTTCAAAAAAGTTCACAGTTTATTTGAAGACTGTCAAACAACCCAGACATAGATGGGATGACAGAAAGCAGAGGCCCCCACACTTGAGCAATGCCAGCCCCCTCCCCCCAGGGGCGAGGGCATGCTGAAGCCCAGAGGGCTGCCCCACCCCCAGGCTCTGACTGAGGGGGTCTGCTGGAGGCTGCAGCACCTACATCTCTGACAGGTCCTGGGTGATGCGCCTCTGCTGGAAAGGACACTGTGACACCTTCAGTGTAGTGAGCCCTGCGTCCCACCCGCAGCCCCAACAACTGTCAGCCCACAACCCAGCAACCCCATCCCCTCCCCACTCAGGTCATGTTTCAGCAAATCTGGGCACCCAGTGGCCAGACTATGGGGCTGAGGGCTTGGGGCTGCCTCTCGGGGTGGCCCCTGCAGGCGCAGGGAGAGCAGCCTGGGGCCACCAGCGCTGTCCCCTGGGACCAGAGCCCAGGGTCCGAGAGTGGGCCAGGGGTGCGGTTAGCCACAGGGCTGCCAGTGCGCTCCGGAGGGCACTACAGCTGATTCACTGCCGCCAGTCGGGGGGTGTCCGTGGTCTTGTTTCCAAACTTTTTTCCGAAGCCCTGAGCAGTGTGTACAATACTTTGTCCCCTGAATTCCCTGGATCCGTCTACGTCCCTCTGTCTGTCCTCATCTCCCAAGAGGCTGGGGGAGGGGAACGCGGAGGCTGGGCTCCAAGGTGTAGGTGGCGGTCGGGGGATGGGGCTTCTGCTCCACGATTGGCTCCTGGGACCCGGGGGCCCCTGACCCCTGCAGCATCACCCTCAGCTGGGCGTCATCCTCCGCTGCGGCCCAGCCGGCCACGCCCACTCATGTTCCCGGCTCGCCCACTGAAATGCAGCCACTTGGCACTGGCTGGACTTCTCGCCGCCTCCCCACCTGTCCCAGTGCCGCCGGCATGCCGACCAGAGGTCAGAAGTCAGAGGGCAGGCCCTGCTGTGTTACTGCTGAAAACTCTCCCGTGGTTCCGCAAGTCTTTAAGATAAGGGTCCAGATACGGGAGCTGAGTGCTGGGCCTGGACCTCAGCCCTTGGGACTTCCTGCCAGGCCGCGCCTCGCCCCTCCTCCCTGGCCTGGCTGTCCTCATGGCCGCTGGGGTTTGGCCTTGGGCTCCTCTCCTCCTGGAAGCCCTTCTGGCACCAGGGCTGGGTTAAGTTCCCCTCCACCCCCCACCCCGATGTCACTTGCCACTTGTATGTGGTCACCAATTGCTTTGTCTGCATCCCAAGACTGGGGACCCAGGCTGCACTGTGAACGCCCTTCCCAGCTGCCCTGGGGCAGCTCTACGTGTTCCTGTGGCCGGGCTGGTGGCAGCCAGTGAGTGGTGGTCCCCCACAAACTCAGCCCAGAAAGTGAAAGTAAGCATTTGGAAACTCTCAGCCCATCTGACATGACTGTGACCCCGAGCACGCAAGTTCGAGTTTGACACTCGTGTCGGACGGCAGTGGCCCTGCCCTGCACCGCAGAGGCACTGGCCGGAGGCCTCCCGGGCCCTGGGCCGCGGCACAGAGGGCAGGGAAGGGCCTCACATCGTGTGTTGGCAGGATGAGCTCGTGTTTTTGTGTTGCCATGGGGGGGGGGACGCATTGCTATTTTGTATCTTCTGTTCGTTCGATGACTCGATTACATCAGCTACAGTCTGGGTCCTCTGCTGAGCTCACACCCGCCCAGAGCACTCTGCCCTGTGATTCGCTCAGGGTCTGCCGAGGAGGGACTGTCACCATCTGCCACAGACTGCAGCCCAGTCATGGAGTGGTACCCATCATGCTGTGGGGCCCACATTCGAGGGGGGTAGAGCATGGAGAGCACGGGGCCACCCTGGAGCCCCTGCCCCACTGCCGTCCCCCCCGTCCCCCTCCCTCCGGCAGCCCCTGCGTCTCTCTTACATTCCCACTCCCCTTCTTTTCCCCCGTGCCCCCTTCTCTCTCCCCAGCCCCCACCCCGTCGTCCCCGCCCCAGCTGATGGGCTGTGGCCACAGGGACACAGGGCCAGCAGGCAGCTGGGAGGCCGCTGCCCTCGGTGTGACCGTTGTCCTCTCGCTGGCCCACCCGTGGGGCTAGAGGAAGTCCCTGTGGCCGCTGCCGGTCCGATGGACCTTCCCCTGCCCTCCCCTCCACCTTCGCCTCTCACACAGCGTCCAGACATTGAAAATGGCCACAAAGAGTCCAAGTTCTCACGTAGTTGTGATTTTGACACCTTGCACTGAAGGGCCTGGGCTTGGTTGTTGAAGGAACCGCATGAACAAATTATAAAGCGAATTCCTTCTGAGGACACAGCCAGCCAGCCGTGGACAGATCAGCCGGGGTCAGTTTCAACTTCGAGGAGAATGTAGACAGCAGATGAACTTGTAATTCACTGCAAGTGCGGGGCAGGGGTGACAGGCGTCCCTGACACCAGGACCCACCGTCCTGACATCGGCCTGCAGTGCAGGGGGCCCGGCCACTGGGGGGGGGCCCTCCAAGCACCTCACTGCGAGCTGGCCCGCTGTGCACACCAGAAGCCTGCCGGCTGTCTCCAATGGCCCCATTTCAAGATTATCTAGGGAACCTGGGGAAAAAATGTCTGCAGAACTGGTGGAAGAATGACAGGTGTACCCCCAAGAAAATTAAGTGGGAAGAAGGTGGCATTTGACCCCAGAAAACCTGGACTCTGACGCACTTGCATGCTCCCCTCCCTGAAATAGCAACTGAGCGGGAGATGGGCGCAGCGTGAAGCAGCGTCCAGGTGCCAGGTTCAAGGGCGTGGTCGCCCTGGTCAGGCATTTTAAATGCTCTCAAGCAGAATGTGGGAAACAGCCAAGTTGGCAGATAGTTAAGCAGAGGCGGATGTATATTTATATTTATGTTTACTATAATGCTTCTAACAGCTCTGGTCTTGTTCTGGAGAAGAGACAGGCTTCCCGGTGCTTCGGGTGTGGAAGAGGAAGCCGAGGGCAGCAGGGTGCAGCAGAGGGGACTGGACAGGGGCTCTGGAAATCGGGGTCAGGGTCTCAGGCCTGTGCCCTAGGACGTATCTGGCAGCCTTTCTCGGCCTCCCCTCCTGCTCTGGTACAGTGGTCCTGCCCTGCCCGAATGCTTGGCTTCATGCATTAGTCTGTTGTAGTGTCAGAGAAAGGCAGACTGCCCAGCCTGGCCACTTACAGGCTGTGTGACCTTGGGCAAGTTGCTTACGCTCTCTGTGCCTTAGTTCCATGTATGTAACGTGGGGATGGTAACAGTATCTACTTAATAGCACCATTTGGTAACAGTATCCAACTAATAGAGCTGTTTGGTAACAGTATCCACCTACTAGCGTGGTTGGGATGCGTCCGTTGCATACTGTATCTGAAGCCCGTGGAGTAGTGCCCATGGCCTTCCGTGGCTCTGTGGATGGCAGCAATCGTCAGGTCTTGTAGCTGCCGCTACCGTTGGCCCCTTAACTCCTCCGAGCCTGTGCCGCACCCCTGTGTGTGCGTTAGCCTCTGAACAGGGTTTTCCTTAAACACGGTGCTTGTTAACCACGTACTCGAAAGGGGCCGCTGGTCCATCATCTAACGTAATGTCCGCGTGTGTTTCAGGCGGAGGCCAGGCTGGCGGCGAAGCGCGCGGCCCGCGCCGAGGCCCGCGAGATCAGGATGAAGGAGCTGGAGCGGCAGCAGAAGGAGGTAACTCGGACTTCTTCCTCGGTTCTCCCCGGGCGTTTCCCTCTCAGGTCGAGCCTGCGGATGCGGGGGCACCGTCCGTTTAACATCACTCAGGATCAGAATGCACTTGGCCTGGGCCTCCTGTTCCAGGTCAGAGTGGGGAGGGTGCATAGCTCAGATGCCAGTCGCGCCTGTCCCAGCCCCGACCCATGGCATTCCGAGACTGGCCCGCAGCACCGGGCCGCCTGCCTGTGTGCGTCTTCCCGGCCCGGCCCTCCGGCTCCAAACCTCAGGGTCTCACTGCTGAGTGAGAATCCCGACCCCCTGGATGAAAAGCATGAAAGGAGAACGGACGATTATGTTTTTCAACTAACTGAACTGTTTTGTTTAAAGATATGTCTCCTGAGGTTCTACACTTTGAAACAGGTCTCATGGAGCCCAAAGCACAGAATACACACCATGGGAGAGCTAGCCAGGAAAGAGTGTGGGCAGCGAGGTGTTTATACACCTGTTGAAGGTGCTCACTGCTTATTTGCATGACCTTGAACTGGAGCCAGGGTCCTGTAGACAATGAGGGCCCTTTAACTGGCAGTTATAGCTGTGAGCGTCCCCATGACCTTGACGTCCCTGGAGAACAAAGGAGTCCCCGCCTGCCCATGGGACCCTGTTCTCCTGCAGGCCACGCCCTTCGAGACACCCGCCCAGGCCCCGTCCAGGGCTCTGCTGGTTGGGAGGTTTTGACTTGAGTGTGTGGGAAAGCACCAGTCAACTCTTAAAACCACTGCAGATTCGGCCACTTCCCTCTGGGGTGAGGGCTTGGGGCCAGTCGTTGGGGTCACCCTTGGCCTGAAGGGTGTGTCACCCCCTGCACTGCAGAGGCATGCCCCTGGGGGAAGGGCACGGCCAGATGTGGATTTGGGGAGGGAAATGCTTCCTCCAGCTTTGAAGAATAGGTTGACGGTCATTAGAGATAACTCAAGCCCAGGACGAAAGCCAGAGGAGTCCCACCACAGCCCTGATGACAAGAGGGCAGGGGCCAACAGGCAGTTCCACAGCGCTGGGGGGGGACCCAGGGGGTCCTGCTGCTGAGGGAGAGCCACACATGTCGCCCTTCAGCGATTGTCGGGAAGTGGCCGCATGTGAGGTGTTGCTAGTCCTGCGTTTCCCTGGGAACAGGGGCCACAGGGGTGTTTGAGGCAGGTCTGCGAGTCCCCCTCCTGGTCGGAAGTGTGAGTGTGTAGTAGGCGAGTTCTGGCACTTGTGGTGTTGGCCCCTAGAGTGAGTCTAGTGCTTTCCTTGTTTGTTCTTTTTTCTCTTAACTTACCCCGAGAAGCACGGGTTTGGCATTTTCTCAATGCGCCCCACCCCCAGAACTGCATTTCTCATTCTGAAATTGGAAACAGATGCTCCCAAATTTTCACGTGAATGATTTGGACTTCGGCACTCTTCCCATGGCCCGGTGATCGGCTGGCAGGTCCTCGCCTGCCCGTGGTCTTGGTCCAGGGCGAGGAGAGGAACCTGGCCGACACCTGGCTGCAGACCCGGGGTGTGACCGGGAGTGGCCATCGGAGGTCACTCAGAGAAGCATTTTCGAGCATGAAGACAGGTGTTGGAGCCGGGATGTGGAGAAAGGAGTAGGACTTGTTCGGGAGACCTTTGTCCCCTGCCTGTGTCACCTGTGCTTTGGGAGCCATCCTGGCACCACGCCGCTTCTGCCCGCTCGGCCTCCGCTAGAAATCAGAGTCATTGGAGGCAAATAGTTCCTTTAGCCTGAACTTGTTCTTAATACTCAGTATTCTAAGTGACAGATTGCTTTTTCAAACTGCCTGGTGTTGGTGGCTTTTTCAAATGTCTCTGTTCATTCAGTAAATGCCCTTGAGCCTCCTGGGAGTGGGCCACTGGGAGCCCCTCCCCCCTGCTATGGAGCTCAGAACTGCAGGGGGCCAGGACACTGACTCAGTGGGCAGCGGGGTCAGGGGCCAGCGGGCAACAGCCGTCTCTCAGGACACACCCCTGTTCGAGGAAGCGACTGCTTCTGTCTCCAGCACCAGGACCTCCCATCCTGCCCACAGCTCAGGGTTTTCGTGGGCTTTTTCCCCCAGCGGTTCCCAGGTCTTGAAAGAGCTGTGGGAAGAGTTTTATGTTAAGTTCTTAAAGAGTTGTGGGAAGAATTCCCCCTGTGTTTCTGTTGCCATGCCAGCTTTGCCACACCCGGTCGAGTTTCAACACCGACTCTCCCCCTCCTCCCGCCTGTAAGCATTTCTGGTGGCCTGGGACTGTCCCCGAGCTCTGTCATCGGCCAAGCCACAGACTTAGGAAAGCTGGCAGTGAGTCTGCAGGGGGGGCCCTGCCTTTGGTGTCCTTGGTGGCCTTAGCCATCTTTTTAGCCTTCGGCTCACGTTTAGGAGAAAGTGACTTTCACCAGGTGCATTCAAACAAGCGTGGCATTCCTGCAGTCCAGGTGAGCATGAATTACAATGTGTGTGTGCGAGCACGGCCGTCTTCAAATTGTACATGTAGGTGAAATACATCCTACCCTTGATCACAGACAGCCCTGACTGGAGTGTGCACTTGATCATGTGGGCAGGTTCCTGCAGAGCCCTGTGTGCAAAGTCCTTGATTCAGAGAGCCCAGGTGGAGAAGATTTGAGGCAAGAAACCACCTGTTTGAAGGGCCTCCTTTAGACAGAGAGACACAACCCATTTCTCCATCTGAGTCAAAGGAAGTCATCTTGTTTCATTTTAATTCTATGGCCTGCCAGTGACCCCGCCATTAAGTCACAGCCCTGTAATTTTGGTAGTGAGGGGCATTGGAGGTGGGCTGGGGCCCCCAGGTGTGACCCTCCCGGCTGCAGGCTGGCAGCCTCAGACTCCACCCTGGCCAAGGCCCCGGTGCTGTGCAGCGTGGCCACCCTCCAGGCTTGGTGCCTGCCTAGGCTCAGGGGCTTTCCAGAGAAAACCTGATTAAAACCTGGGAAATCCGGTTAGAAAAGCCATCACTGCCTTCCTCAGTCGCACACACAAGCGTTACTGGGCTAGTTGGTGGCCTAGGAATGTTGAAATTCTTCGTGTCACTGTGCCTTTCACTTCCACGATGGGGTTTGTTCACAGGGGTCAGAGGTTTTGTCCCAATTCAAGTTCATGGGCCAGCTCACGGGGAGGCAGTTCAGTACTTTGGGACCCTCCAAGCACTGGGCCACCCCACAGAGAGGCTCTGAGACACAGGCTAGGGTTTCCACGTGTGGCACCGAGTGGTGGGGGGACCCGGAGGGGCACGTGGCATCGCTGTAAGCAAACAGCCTAGGTGACGTCCTCTTTCTACCTGTCCCACGAAAGTGCCTTCTCTGTGGGGCACAGACTCCTTCTGGGATCAGGGTGCAGGCCTGGTGGCCGGTCCCCACACATGTGGTCAGGGTGTGCAGTGACCACCCAGTGTGAGCTCGGGAGGAAGCAGAGAAACAGCCTGTGGGAAAGCCCAGGCCCCAGGAGGCCAAAGCAGGGCCAGGTGGGGGTGCAGGGTGGCGGCAGCACCCCCGCTTGTCCTGGGGTCGGTCTGTGGCCGTGGCCTGAGCCCAGCAGCCATGCTGGCTTACACGGACAATGATTTCGCTGTCCTGTGTTTGGGGCCGTCGGAGTAGGAGAGTGCCACCATCGAAAGTGCACATCTGCTCCTTCAAAATCAGGATTGGAAAGGTTTTAAATAAAGCAGAGAGGTCTTTCATTACTAGTCAAGAAGACCTGGGGAGGGGCAGGGGGGAGGGGCAGGGACATCCTGAAGCCCTGGCCACGTGGCAGCCCTGGGCCTGGGGACGGTCACCATGTGGGAGGGGAGGGCTGCCAAGTGTTATTTACAGGGCAGAACTTCGGACCTCACTGAGGTGGACGGTTTTACCCGCAGCTAAGGGAACGGCCACGGTATCAGGTTAGATCTGAAAAAGCTGCGAAACTGTGGTCTTCCCCCTATGCCCTCCGCCTCAAAATCCCGGTTCCATCGGCAGTGACAGCAGACCGAGACGGAGGGTGGACAGCCAGCGCACTCACCGTGTGGCTCGCTGGGGGGGGGCGGGGGGGGGGACGAGCTACATGAGCCAAGTCCGTTTACAAGTGGAAACGTACCTTGAAAAACAAGTTTTCTCCTTGGTGCTGAACGGGAGGGGCAGAGTAATCAACACAAAACAGACCGTTTTATTAGCAAGGGTTTTGCGAGAACAGGGAGGCCGTATCTGCTCACCTGGCTGTTTCCGGGGTGGGGGAGTGTTCGTGTGTGTGCCTGTGTGTGCGGGCGTGTGCGTGACATTCGTGTGTGCGTGACATTCGTGTGTGTGCCGGAAGACCAGCTGGAAGGAGTGCAGACCACGCCTCTTAGCCTCCTCTTCATAGGTCGCACCTCTGGGCCTGTCATTAGGAGCGGCCCCGAGGCTGGAGGTTGTACAGTCTGATCACCCGGGCCACTGACATTGTGAGTTGTCGTTGCAGTCCAAGTGGGTGTGTTGGTGAGGTCAGCGTGCAGCCTGAAGGACTGACATTTTGGTGTATAAAATTGAGAAAGGGGAGTCTGCCTTCACGGGGTGGTGGGCCAGCCACCTGCACACGGGTGCCTCTGCCAGGATGAGGTTTCCTGGGGAAGGAGCCCAGACCGGCTGAGGGTGGACTGAGCCTGTGAACGCCTGGGGCAGCGGTGACTATCCCTGGCGGCTCAGGAAACCAGGATGCCAGTGACACTGGGCGGGGATTTCGGAGGCGGGTGTGGTGGAAGCCGCCCTGTGGACTGGGACCCTCTGAGGCGGGTGTGGAGAGCACGCAGAGAGGACAGGCGAGCAAGGGACATGAGTGTCTGAGGACGGTAGACCTGTCACCCTGCCCCAGCAGGCCCCGAGGACGGGGGCCATGCATGGCTGCAGGTTGATCCCAACCTCCGGGTCCAGCCCCAGCCCCCCGTTGCGGCCCACTGCGCCCCCTAAATGGGCCTTGTCACCAGCACAGACGGTGAGAACGGACTGCAACCGCTGTGCCCTGGGCTGCCTGGAAGGGTTGGGCGGGTCCATTAGGGAAGAAGGCGGGTACGCAGACTTTGGGAAACCCCGGTGAGCCTTCCGTCTGCGAACCTGCACGAACAGGAACAGAATGGCAGTGCGACGGCCAGGTGGTGTGGCGACCAGCGCCCATCTCTTCCGTGGCTCCTGACTCGATAAACAGTCTGCCAGGGGCACTGTGTCTCCCACGGTCGTCCTGTCGCATGAACTCACCTGTGCTCACCCACGTGAAACCAGAAATGCCGAGGTTCTCATCTTATAGGTTGGCCGAGCCGGGAACAATGGCCTGACTCTGTGAACGTTTTCTCAAATGAGGGAGGGAGGGAGCATCGCACTTCTCAGTCTAAACTACAACCCAGGAGGGACCCCTGAAGCACACTGCTGTCCGTGCCAATGTGTGACAATAGGCTTTTGTAAAGAACGGGACTCCTGTCCTATTCTAGCAAGTGCTCCGTTTAGCCGGAATCTTCCTGGTGTTCCATGTGCACCCACAGGAGTCAGAACCGGAACGCACCTCTCTCCACTACCCGTGGATTTGACCAGCTGGCTTTCCGGTTAAGTTTCTGCGCTTTCTTGTTACACTTTCATCGCTGTGAAAAGAAGTTCTGAGCTGAGGATGAAGTGTTTGTTCCGTGCGTGGTGACAGGTCCCTGTGCAGCCTCCTGCTGCGAGGTGATGGCAGGATTCTCGCAGAGACCCGCGGGAGGACACTGTGTCTCCCCGGGGCACCTGCGGTGAATGTGAAGTAGGCTCTGGGACGACGGGGGCTTTCGATGAGACTCCGGAAGTGTTCAAATTCGTACTCTACCGGTTCTCCAGTTTTTGCCCTATCCGGCTTTCATTCACATTGCCAGGCACTTGCAAAACCTTTCTCTCTGACGTTCCCACTTTCTAAATCGGATTTCATATTTCTCTCTCAATTTCTTTTGCCCTTCTCTGCAGATCTATCAAGTTCAAAAGGTAGGCTCTCCCATCTCCGTTCTCTGCTTTGCATGCACTAGTTTTTTCTGGCCGCCTTTCAGAATAACACCTTCCCCTGAGAAGACGTGGTTCTGACCGCTTTGCTGTGGCTTGCTTCACCGGGACCGCGCTCCTTCCCTCCCGGCCGCACTTCTGCCCCCGAGAAGAGCAGCTTGCCCCAGACGCTCTTCTCATCTGCGTTTCTCTCGAGAAATTAGAAAACTGTTTCTTTGAGGAGGAAAAAAAAATGATTCTAGGACAAAACTAAATCACATAGGAGAATTTGGGAAACGTGTTGAAATCAGATATTTAAAGAGAAAGGTGATCCTTTCATGTAACTTTATTAGAAAATTTTTACCATGCACAGCACCATATATTAAGAGATGATTGCAGACTGTTAAGGAAATCCGAGTGAAAAAGAAAATGCTGACATAACAATACAACTCGGCAGCTTCCAATAAGCCCGCCCCCTGCCGCTCACACTCACAGTGCTGGTGTGCCACTGAGGTTCCGGAGTCAGCGCACCGAGCAGGCCGGACCGTGGAGGTGGGGGAGCAGGACAGCTGGGGACGGCTCCAGGGGTTAGCCCTGACACGGGAAGGAGGGAGCAGGCTCCTGGGAGTGTCCAGATCGTGCCCATAGCCCTTCCCGAGCATGGGTTTAATCTGTCACCTGTGACCCCTCTTCTAGTTGCTTTTTGTATGAATTTATTCAGTTTCCAGATAAAGAGCAGGAGCCATGGTTTTTCTCTTAGAGCAGCTACTAATCAAATCAGAGCCAGGCAACCTGACTCCAGAGGAGAGGCCCCTGCACACAGTCGCAGAGACCGCAAGGTGCTGTGCTCGACCCCCCTGACCAGCCCCAGCCCAAGTCGCCTCCCCTTCCTGCCCACACCCCACCTGTGTGACCGTGTCCCCCACATCTATGAGGAGTCAGTGAAGGGGCACCGGCACCTATTTGTGCCTGGCTGGTGTTCCTAGGGTCCGGGAATTAACAGGTGTGTGGGCGGTTGAGCCAAGTCCCACGTGCAGGGTCTCGGGAAGAAGTGAGCGGGTAGAGGCAGTCTGGAACTCTCGCTGTGACCCACAGGACAGACGTAAATTTCCCACACCTAGACAAGGGGTGCCATCTGGAAATTGCCCCTTGGATGAGCTCATGACTGGTCCCTGGCAAAGACGCTGGGCTAGCACGGGGTCAGGGAGGCCACAAAGTGCGACCAGCCCTCGGCAGAAACGCAGGCGCATGGGTGGACACTAACGACAGTCCCTGGTCCTGAGATTCATGAGGAGGAGGAAGAGGCAATAAGGGTGCCCTCCCAGCCCACGTGGCTGTTTCTGGGGACGGTGTCTCTCCTCTGGAATCCAAGCCGTTCCTGAAAGTCAAGCACCTCTTGCACCCTTGGGGCTCTCGCTCGCCTGCACGCCCCGCCCACAGATCCTGCCCGTTCACGTGCATTTCTGGAGTTCGCTGGGCCACCCTGTGAGCTTGAGTCAGCACGACCCGCTCACGGCACGCACTTACTGTGTGTTTCTGGGGTCTCCCCGCCCACCCCCCACGG
>PVIA01014675.1:0-25989 GCA_004024845.1 Tonatia bakeri | reverse complement strand
GAAGTGGGATTCATTCCAGGAATGCAAGGATGGTACAATATTCGCAAATGAATAAATGTAGTAATACATCACATAAACAAAAGCAAAGACAAAAACCACATGATCATATCAATAGATGCAGAAAAAGCATTTAATAAGGTACAGCACTCATTTATGATAAATACACTCAGCAAAGTGGGAATAGAGAGAGCATTCCTCAACATAATAAAGGCCATATACAAGAGACCTACAGCCAACATCATACTCAATGGGCAAAAACTAAAATCTTTTCCACTAAGATCAGAAACAAGACAAGGTTGTCCCCTTTCACCACTTCTATTCAATATAGTACTGGATGTTTTAGCCACAGTGATCAGACAAGAAAAAGAAATAAAAGGCATCCAGATTGGAAAGGAAGAAACAAAACTGTCATTGTTTGCAGATGACATGATAATGTACATAGAAAATCCTATAGACTCGGGGAAAAAACTGATTGACCTAATATATGAATTTGGCAAAACTGCAAGATACAAAGTCAATATGCAGAAATCAAAGGCATTTCTGTACACCACCAATGAAATAGCAGAAGCAGAAATCAAGAAAAAATCCCATTTAAAATAACAAAAAGAAAAATAAAATACCTAGTAATAAACCTAACCAAAGAGGTAAAAGACCTGCATTCAGAGAACTACATACCACTGAGGAAAGAAATCAAGGAAGACACAAACAATTGGAAACATATACCGTGTTCATGGATTGGAAGAATTAATATCATTAAAATGTCCATACTACCCAAAGTAATTTACACATTTAATGAAATACCTATTAAAGTACCAATGGCATATTTCACAGACATAGAACAAACACTTCAAAAATTTATATGGAATCATAAACAACCCCGAATAGCTGCTGCAATTTTGAGAAAGAAGAGTAAAGTAGGAGGGATCACAATACCTGACACTAAACTATACTACAAGGCCACTGTAATCAAAACAGCCTGGTACTGGCATAAAAACACCACATGGACCAATGGAGCAGAACAGAGAGCCTGGAAATAAACCCAAGTCTCTATGGTCAATTAATATTTGACAAAGGAGGCAGCAACACAAAATGGAGTAAAAGTAGCCTCTCAAAAAATGGTGTTGGGAGAACTGGACAGCTACGTGCAAAAAAATGAAACTAGAACACCAACCTACACCTTATACAAAAATAAATTCAAGGTGGATAAAAGACTTAAATATAAACCATGACACCATTGAAGTACTAGAGGAGAACATAGGTAGGAAAATCTCAGATATATCATGCAGAAACTTTTTTACTGACATATCCCCTAGAGCAAGGGACATAAAGGAAAGAATAAACAAATGGGACCTCATCAAAATAAAAAGCTTCTGCACAGCTAAAGAAAACTGTATCAAAATAAAAAGAGAATCAACTGTATAGGAAAACATATTTGCCAATGATACCTCAGACAAGGGTTTAATCTCCAAAATATATAAAGAACTTACACAACTCCATTCCAAGAAGACAAGCAACCCAATTAAAAAGTGGGCAAAGGACTTGAACAGACACTTCTCCAAGGAGCACATACAGAGGATCCAAAGACACATGAAACAATGTTCAATATCACTAGCTATTAGATAGATGAAAATTAAAACCACAGTGAGATACCACTTCACACTGGTCACAATGGTCATTATAAACAAAGCAACAATCAAGTTTTGGAGAGGTTGTGGAGAAAAGGGGACCTTAGTGCACTGTTGGTGGGAATGTAGACTGGTACAACCACTATGGAAAATAGTATGGAATTTTCTCAGAAAACTAAAAGTGGATCTGCCTTTTCACCCAGCAATTCCACTGCTGGAACTATATCCTAAGAACCCTAAAACACCAATCCAAAAGAACCTTTGCACCCCCATGTTCATAGCAGCACAATTTACAATAGCTAAGTGCTGGAAGCAACCTACATGCCCATCAGTAAATGAATGGATCAAAAAACTATGGTCATTTATACAATGGAATTCTATGCAGCAGAACGAAAGAAGTGGCTCCCACCCTTTGCAACAGCATGGATGGAACTGGAAAGCATTATGCTAAGCGAAATAAGCCAGGCAGTGAAAGACAAATACCATATGATCTCACCTTTAACAGGAACCTAAACAACAAAACAAAGAAACAAGTAAAATATAGTCAAAGACACTGAAATAGAGGACAGGCTGACAGTGACCAGAGGGGAGAGAAGAGGGAGTTTCGGGGGAAAATGGGAAGGGTTTACAGGAACAAATTTAAAGGACACATGGATGAAAACTAGAAGGAGGGTAGTAATGGGAGAGAAGTGGGGAGGGATGGGTGGGTGAGCTGGAATGGGAGTAAAAGGGAGAAAACTGTACTTGAACAATGATTAAAATAGAATTTTTAAAAAGGAGACAATATCAGGTGAACAGAAGGCAAGCAGAAACAGTTAAGGAAAAATGTTTGCCTTTAAATAGGTAGGTATATCCTATGCATCAGTAGACCTCTATTTTGGTAGATTTAATGAATATTTTAATGTAATTAAAAATTAATATAAGATTAACTTAAATTAACAATAATAAAAATAACAAAATTGAGCATTTATTGAATAATCAGTATTTTCCAGGTACTGTTGTAAATGCTTTACACATATTGACTCAGTCCTTTCAAAAACTTAATAGGAAAGTAGTTTTCATTTCCTTTGTGTTTGAAGAAACTAAGGCACAGAGAGGCTGAATAACTTGTCATCGGTCACAGAGTGAGTAAAAGGTTAGATCCCAGGAATTTGGCTTCAGATTTCATTAAGCAGTCTTTATTACTTGTAATACATTGATACTGGGTATTGAACCAGACCATTTCAGAGGGCATTACCTGGGAGAAGCCATAGTTAGCAAAAAGTAGTAATACATGCTACATACAGATACCATATAGAACTGTGTATGTGCATGAATACTATATGTACACAGTACTACACAGTAATAGACACTGTTACTCCTTCACTATTTAACAGCAGATAATATAACTTTATATTTAGATCTCAATTCAGCTTCTGACCTTAGGTGTGTGAAAGAGCATGGGAAACTTAAAATTTTTTCATTTTGATATATTAGTAATTGTGTCCATATAATTCTTGGCACCAATAGCCATTCTATGTGTTGAACTATGTAATTTTGGGACCAAGAATACAAGAGCACCCAGAGCTTTAGAATTACGTCTATGAGATGATGAGAAAATCAGTGTTTTCCTGGCAAGAGGCTAGTTAATTATCATATTTATCAAGCTTGAGGAATTATTATATTCACCAAATTTGAGGCCATTGTTATTTACTATATTTTTGTGTGTGGTAAAAAAATGAATGAAATCTACATTCTTAACAAGTGTAAGTATACAGCTCAGTAGTGTTAAGTATGTTCACATTATTGTGAAACAGATCTCCAGAGCTTTCTGATCTTGCAAATCTAAAGCTCTACACATTAAACAACAACCCCCTTTTTACCCCTTCAACCCCCGGCAGCCACCATTGTACCTCTATCTCTATGAGTTTGACTACTTTTAGATACTTCATATAAGTGGAATTATCAATATTTGTCTATTTGTCTTTGAAGGCTTATTTCACCTAGCGTAATGTCCAGGTTCATAGCATGTGATAGAATTTCCTTATTTTTTAAAGCTGAATAATACTTTGGTGTGTACATACCACATTTTGTTTACTATGACTGTTTTTAAGGTTGTCTTTGCCAAGTCAGTACTCTTTAGGACTTATACCAAGTAACTGATAGAAAAAATAAGACAGATTTACTTATGCGAATTGTAGTTGGCTTCCTAACTGCTCCTAAAAGTTGATTTCTGTTAGAAATAAAGATTAACATGAGGTTTGGGTAATAGGTGGTTGTAGGCATTCATGCTATGGTTTGTGGCTTTTGGCATGTACATTTCCTATCTATTAGAAATTATATGTATTATTTTTTAAGAGTAGTTTTGATATCCACTGTTTGCCATTGTATCTGCTGGGTAAATGCCATTTGGCTTAGGACATCATTGCAACTTACTTCACTATGTGCATTTACTACTTGGAAATACATTTGGCTAGTGAATTACGATCAGTTTTAGTTTCAGTCTTATGAAACCAAATCTAAGATTGATTTTTTTTTTTACAGAATGCTGTGTTTTATTCACTGATAAGCTAAAAGTTTGTTTCTAGATGTTTCTCTTGTACACTTCATTTGTTTTATTAGTAAGCAGAGCTTGCCCTGTAAGGGGTGACATCACCTAGTCCTCAGACTTAGATCCATCTTCATCTTGACTAATCCGGTAGTAACAGTTTGTAAGTCTCCTTGTCAGATGCAACCACAGGAAGCCAATCACGAAGACTGTTCTTCTTAAGGTATTTCTTGGTAAGATATTTCAAGTATCTTTTAGAAAACTTTTAAAATCACAGAAACAACTGTGATTTTATTCTTGAAGTGTTCAAAGTGAACAATATTATCAAGATTTCCAGTTTTTCCATTGATTTTAACCTTCTGTAAAAACTGTTCAAAATTTCCAGAATCAGAAGTTTTGTCTTCTACTGGATGAGGAAGGTACAAACTAAATTTTCAGATTGTCCTCTTCGGCTCCTGACTTTCAATGCTATTTTGCAGTTAATCTATGCAGTCAGAATGTAAGATTGATTTTTAAATGTTCTAAAGCTAAAAGAGTTTTGACTTCTATAATAATCATGTTCATTTTTATAATACTTTTTTAAAGATTTTATTTATTTTAGTTTTTTAGAGAGGGAGAAAGAGAGAGAGAGAAACATCAATATGTGCTTGCCTCTCCTATGCCCCAAAATGGGGACCTGGCCCACAACCCAGGCATGTGTCCTGACTGGGAATCGAACTTGAGACACTTTGGTTCACAGGTTGGCACTGAATCCACTGAGCCACACCAGTCAGGGCCATTTTTATAATACTTTTTAAATGTACTATGATAAGTGAAACACAAATCAATGGGTTAGAATATAAGATGATGCTCCAACTACTATAAATATTATATACTATAAGAATTAGCTAGGAAAAATTAGCTAGAGCATTGTTTTTCAAAGCAACTCCTAACTTTAATATGTCCTCAACTGATCAACATTGCTTATTGGAAGTATTATCAAAATAGACTCTATTAAGAATGACTTGATAGAAAATTGTACTGCAACAACAATTAAAATAAAAAATATTTTAAAAATAGAATGACTTGATTCTGATATTTGCTTTGCTTTCAAGAGAGTAATTTTTTAAAATAGTAGTAGTTGGAATCCTGAGACATACTATTTAGCTATTTATATTTATAATACCAGAAACAGAAATCTATCCCCCCCCCTGTTTTAATTCAGTATGGATTTCACATCATACTTATTTATGCTCTACACACACAGAATGGATGTGGGGCAACAACATCCCGTGCAGTTCTCTTAGAGTTTTGAGAGCAGTTTTAAAAATATCACTCATCCGTGGCTAACTTTGTTTTCAAGAAATATTTTCAATTGATATTCTCAAGGTAAAATTAAGTAAAATTTGCTTTGGCTGGTGTGCCTCAGCAGATTGAGTGCTGGCCTGTGAACTGAAAGGTCTCTGATTCAATTCCCAGTCAGGGCACATGCCTGGGTTGCAGTCCAGGTCCCCAGTAGGGGGTGAGCGAGAGGCAACCACACATTGATGTTTCTCTCACAGTGATGTTTCTCTCTCTTTCTTCTCTCCCTCCCTTCCTTGCTCTCTAAAAATAAATAAATAAAATCTTTTAAAAAATAAAATTAAGTAAAATTCAACTGCATTGATTTTGAAATTTATTAGTCACAGTGTTAAAAAAAAAAACCTCATTGGGGAAGAAAGCTACTAAAGGACACTAAAATGAGACCAAGCCTACATTTTTAAATTTTGTGTTTATCTTTATTTAGCATAGTTAAATAAGACTTTTAAAAATCGAGTAAAATATTTTGCATCTTTAAGTGTTCACATTTATAATAATATTTTTCTGTTTGCAACCTTAAAATGTTTGAAATACTCTTTAAACACTGTTTTTCTGTAGAAGAGACAGACTTCTTTGAGAATCCTGACAACACACAGAAATCAAGATAGTTGTCCAACTTATTCCTCGGAATTACTGGATTTTTGTTGTAGTCTTTGAAATTAAAACAGCTTATAGTATCTTGGTTTGATTTCTCAGGAAGCAGAGTTAATAGTAAAGTCTGTTTATATTGTGAATTCGCAAATTTCTGCGAATGCTGACTTGAGGGCAGCTCAGCACATGTGACATTTGCATATATACTGTGACATCATAAACCTCACAGCAAGGAACCTGGTTTTGGACTAAAGCTAATCTGCTAGGTGTTCATCAAATGCTGTGTTACATGTTACGAGGTTTTCCTAGTTATAAATGACATTATTAGGGTTTGTTTTCAAATTGCAAAGCCAAGTAAGGCTGTCAGTTGCGGCATCATAACTTACCTCTTCAGATCAGCTACTGTCTGTATTGGGGTTTTCGGTGGATGTGGTGGCATCAGCATAATCTATGTTTCAGGCATCCCATAGAAGAGGATTATTCAGGGGAGCTGGAGAAAAAGGTAAATTATGTGTCTTATGAGTTCATTCTATACACTTTTAGAGCCTCCTGAAAAGAGGTATAAATCATGAAATACAAAATACATCCATTTAATAATATTTGTTTTTGAGCAGGTATCTACCTGATTGTTGGAATGTGGTGCATATACTCATAGATCTTCCTATGGCTTTTACCCTCTCTTCATTTAGACTTTTTGCGCAAATGTTTCCTCTGACAAGAAGCTTTCACACTGAGTATATCCTAGAGAGCTTCCTTTCCACATTCCCTTGTCATTCTCTGATTATTTACCTTGCTTTATTTTTTTGAGAATTTAGCACCACCTCAAATTGTGTATTGTTTCTTCATCTGTTTTCTGTCCCCTCCTGATCTAGGAGAGCAGAGACTTCTCCTTGCTCACTGCTATATCCCCACTGTCTAGGCCAGTCATGGCATCCTCTTGGTCTCTGTGAGACTTCTGCTTATTGGAAAATATTTTAATATTCTAATATTCACCCTTGGAGTGAATATTTGATGTTTATAAGACATTTTCTATTTCTGTATGTACATTTTAGTTCAAGTGACCTGAATTTTGTCTCCGTAACAGTGCTGTTTTTTAGGAAAGAATTAGTTCTCATCTCTTTCCAGAGGTGCTTTAGAATTCTATTTGTGCATTGTGAATAAAATAACTAAAATATAGATTACGCTTTGTCAATATTTTCTCAGATATTTATTTTCCGTCTGAGCTTTAACCCACACATGAGTTCCATAATTTTCCTTGCCTGTTAAACATTTCACCTTGCTGCCCTACCATTGCTTTCAGCCTAGCCCTACCTAAAACTGAGTCTACTGCCTTACCCCAAACAAAAAGATGCTTCTTTAAAATTTGCTCATTTTGCCATTGCAGCCATCATGCATCTTCAGTCATTGCCTGTGTTTCTTTCATACCTTCTGTGTAGCATGCTTCAAGGGTGCATATATTCAGTTGTGGCCCATGTGATTAGTATAATAATAAAATAATGCTGAGATGTTAAAGGTAGGGAACCAAGTGAATTTTTTTCTTACGAGTAATGGTGAAATTTAGCCTGTTAACTCTACTGACACAATTATTAAAGGCTTAATGCTAGCCACTTAATGCCAGTCACTTTTGGCAGTGAGAATATAGAAGGACTGTCAGGCTCTGTAGATTTAAGGGTTTTTGTTTTTTATTTTGTTTTTGTTTTTTAAGGATACATCTGAATTCTGACTCTAGGGTATGTCACTTGTGCTGGTGCTTAGCCTTTATTTTAGTAGTTTAGTGACAGTGTTGTCTCATGAGCTTTTGCATGCCCAGAATTTGGACGTAGGGAAGTTTTATCATATAGCTTATCCCCAGAATTCTAGGAATACAATTTTATATGAGTGGGTACAGCTCCTTTTCTGCAGCAGGTATCTTGACACTAAACCATTTTTATAGAGCAATTGTTTAATAAATTCAAATCCTGAAAGTTATACTTGAAAGAGCATTAAAACAACTTAAAGCATGACTTGTACTTATCAAAACCCATGACTCTTTGTTGAGTTGTTCTTCAGTCCTTCAAAATACTAATTTCTGCCTTTGGCTTTTGGCTCAGAGGAAGCGCAGATGTAACTTTCTTTGGTCATCTGGAATCCAGGTTCATCCAATACCAGTGGCTTCCACCATGCTGCCAAAGTTTGACCCCAATGCGATCAAAGTTATATACCTGTGGTGCACCAGTGGGGGCCCCCAAGATGGTGGGCCTGTCTTCAAACAAGGTTGTTGATGACATTGCCAAAGCAACTGGCAACTGGAAGGGTCTGAGGGTTACAGTGAAACTGACCATTCAGAACAGACAGGTTCAGATTGAGGTAGTGCCTTCTGCCTCTGCCCTTATCATCAAAACCCTCAAAGAACCACCACAAGACAGAAACAAGCAGAAAAACATTAAGCACAGTGGAAATATCACTTTTGATGAAATCGTCAATAGTACCCAACAAATGCAGCACCGATCTTCAGCTAGAGAATTCTCTGGAACCACTAAAGAGATCCTGGGGATGGCCCAGTCTGTGCCCTGCAATGTCAGTGACCACCACCTTCATGACATCACAGATGACATCAATAGTGGTGCAGTGGAATGCCTGGGTAGTTAAGAACTGCAAAGGAAAATATTTCAGTTAAAGATCATTTGACAACCAAAAAAATAAAAAGAACAAATTTAATTTCTTTGAAGCTGGGCCATCTGCCCACAGAAAGTGAATGTGGGTGGTATCTGCTGTCTCAGTCTACTAGACTAGTCTGTAAGAATATTTGTGGTACTCTTGGGTATAATTTATATAATATTTTGCTCAATCTCTGACATATGAACCCTCTGTCAAGGTTACTGGAGGTGGTGGTTTGGCTGTGGAGCTGACATTACGGTCTGCCTCAGTGTCCTGTTTTTGAAGCTGTGAACCAGGGCCTCGAGCCCCCATGAGGAGTGAGCAACAGTTTTCAGTGTGTGCACCAAAACCCAGAGGAGGTTGAGGCCTGTTTCTGGAGGTTTGGGAGGATAAAAATACTTTCACAATATGCTAAGATCTCTTCTCCTTTTTCTCTGTGTTGTCATTTGCATTAATGGTGCAAAAACAATGGGGGGTAAACCGGGGCACCATAGCAGGAATCAAATCAGTGGCACCAAACTAGATGGTAGTCATTATTTTCTTCACTGCCATTCACTTGCAGTGAAGAAAAATTTTCAGCAATATTCTTGATGAAACAGTAAATATTACCAATTGTATTAAATCTTGACCCTTAAGTACATGTTGTTTTAATATTTTCTGAGTTATGAAATTAGGACATTCACTGGAAGCATTTCTTCTGCATATGAAGACCGATGGCATTCTTGGGAAAAAAAACAACACTTGAGTTATTGTTTGAGTGGCAAGATGAACTAGCAAAGTTTTTTCTACAGGACATCATTTTTCTCAAAAGAATGACTAATAACCAAACTGTGGCTATTCAAACTTATTTGATAAAACATTTTATCAAATGAATGAGTTTGTCACTTCAAGGAAAACAATTGACAGTTTACATTGCCAATGATAAAATGCCACCTTTTAAGTAGAAGTTCTGAATTTTGGAAAACCTCTATCTACCATTTTGAGCTTGATAGCCTCCAGTATTTGTAGTTTTGTGATGAGGTAGTTTAACTGCTTTAGAACTTTGTGCTTGGAACATTCTTAGCCACCGAAGCATGGGAACCAAAAGCGAGCAGCGTGGGTTCTTTACTATGTATCACATCAGAGAATGACTGTTCTAGGACAGTGACTACCTCCTAATGGTAAGGTCCCTGACTTGCTTGTTATTTCTTGGAAGCAGGAAAAATAGTCTGGTCATCATAGCAATGGTATTTCTTTTTTAAAAAAAGCAAAAAGAACAATAAAAAGGTCTAGCCTTAATCCTCAATGGTGCTCATTTTTGCAGGTTTCTGTAGCTGGAACAGGCACTGGAAGAGGCTCCCCAGCTGTGACTCTAGTACAGTTACCTTCGGGTCAGGCTGTCCATGTCCAGGGAGTAATTCAGTTATACAAACACATACAAACTGTTCGGGTTAGCTTCCTTCTCGCATGATTTTCTTTGAGTTTTTTGAGCTCGAGCTTCTTCTTCTTTTTTTTTTTTTTTACTAATTTACATTTTTCTTGTGTCGCTTTTATGCTCCGGTTGTTTTATTAGAGATTTGGAGGAATTTCCTTTTATGTGTGAAGCACACTGTACTCTGCTAGACACATAGATTTGACTAAGAACTGCCGTTTTGTTGTCAGCTTTCAATTTGCAGGATGAGTGATGGACAAATTCTTCAGGTTGTTGTCTGCTCAAACTTGTATTTATTTACCAGAGCTCTCCAGTGGTGCTTAAAAATATCTGAGGATTCTTTAGAAAAGATGTCTGATAAACACAGTAATATAATGATTATAGTATTGGTGCTATTTTCATGAATACTCACACTGGTCCATAGGTAGAAATTTAAGTTTATTTTTAATTCAATATGTGTAATTCATAGGAAATAATGATATCATTATCTCTTGGTCTTACGTTTACATATCATGTACCTCTCTCAGATTTAAGCTTAGTTTTGTAGATGTGGTTGGTATTATGGTTGTGATCCAGAGATGTGTTTTCTTATCAAGGTTTTACATCCTTATTATTTCTTCAAGTGTACTCTTCTTGTTTATTGGATTTATTTATCTTTTTTTAGGTCAGTTTGTTATTGTCCTTTAAATGTTAGAATTATTTGAACCTAACTGATGACAAAAAGACCTTTGAGGAAAAAGTAAATGTATTCATTTAGTCTTGTTCTTTTCTGCATTTGGCACAATTTATTGCAAAATGAGAATGGGGTTTGCAACATGATATTTGAAGTAATAAGCCCACATTCAGTAAAAGCTTGGTTATCTTTGAGACACCACGTGTCTTAATAATTTTCAGCGTTGTTTCCCTCCCCCCAGTCGATGACCCTTGGTTCCAAGAGTTTCTGACTCTAATTATAAAACAAGAAAGTCTTTCCAGTCTTCTTTTTGTATTTTGACTTTGTATTGGGGTGCAGGTGTTTCTTATTTTTAACCTGGCTGGGACCAGAAGAAAGTTTTGTCTTATATTCAGAAGGGTTTCTTTTTTTTTTTATTTTGTGAAATTATTATTTAATTACTGGTATCTTTGTACAGATAGGTGGTGGTGAGTCTTGTCTTAAAATTCCTACCTGTTTAACAATGGACAAGTCCCTTAATCTCTCTGGGTGAACGTCAGTTTTTGCCTTTCTGAAAATTAACAGTCTACCTCACACAAGGAAGTTGTTAGGATTATGTGAGAGATATGTGAAAGCCCAGTATAAAGTGATAAATGTTTGGTGGCAATATTGCAACATTTTTTCTAATAAATTCTATTCATTGGCTAGTATGCTTATTTGTTGGGTGTTCATGAACAGAGATGCATGGTCATGTGTGTAGGTGAACGTGTATGCTCATCTATGTGCTTGGGAAGTATATACTTCATCTTGCAGTGTTGATACATTTTTTCCCTTATTTCATTGTGTTTAGAGAGAGAGGAAGGTAGAGAGAGAAACTCATGTGAGATAGAAGCACTGATTGGTTCCCTCCTTGACTGGGGATCATATGCACCTGGACTGGGGATAGAACCCTACATCTTTTTGGTTACAGGGTGATGCTTCAACCAACTGAGTCACACTGGCCAGGGTACACTGTTCATAGTTTAATAAGCTCTCCTGATTTTGCCCAAATCAAATCCCTATATAATCGTAATATTAAGTAAAGTGAGTTTTGTAAACTCATAACTATCATGGGCCTTGAATGATAAATGGCTGTATATAATGAGAGCAGTTATGTTGAAAAGGGATTTTTTATTTTAGTTCTGTGAATTTGTTTAATAATCATGTTATTTTATTACTTGAAAAAGAAATGAAATCATGTTTAAAACTCTTGATCTTTCAAGGAGAAATTTCTTATTTTGACCTTCATGACCTATCATTATCAAACCTCAACAGCTTGTTGTAACATAAAACCTAACTTCAACCAGGCTTGTTTATCTGCTTAAATATTCTTTCATCCTGGGACCTATCTAATGTCTAACTTGAAGACTCAGCTCATGTCAGCTGTGGTGTTGCAAAAAGGGCGATGAAATTGAGACTTTTTTTCTGCCTATGTCACTCATTTACTCCCTGCTGGATTTGTGAGGGGACCTTAGGTTTTATGTATCATATATTTCATATATTTGTTGGGTGTTCATGAACAGAGATGCATGGTCATGTGTGTAGGTGAACGTGTATGCTCATCTATGTGCTTGGGAAGTATATACTTCATCTTGCAGTGTTGATACATTTTTTCCCTTATTTCATTGTGTTTAGAGAGAGAGGAAGGTAGAGAGCACCATAGAGTGCCAGCTTTAAGTGCCAGCATATATTTCAGCCTTTCCTGTGAAGCCTCACTTGACATTCCAGCCACTATTTACTTGCATTTCTGTAGTATTTATTGCCTGTACTGTTCCTTTCCATACGCACTTGTCCTACAACTGAAATGCTTGTCTCTGTGCTTCCTTTCCTAAGCCAGGCGTGAGCTCCATGAGTGCGGGTTCAGTGTGTTTTCCTGCTGGGTGCTTCCCAGGGCCTGCCTTAGTACTGCTGCACACAGAGACCCTTAGTCATGCTTTTTAATTTTTAATTCTGAACTAAATTTATTTGTTTATTTTTTATTCAATTAGTCACACTTTTTTAAAAGAAAGAAATATCTTTTATGATGCATTTCAGAAACTCTTGTATTATAGGTAGAAACAATTGCAGAGACAGATGAGTCTGCAGAATCAGAAGGTGTAATTGATTCTCATAAACATAGAGAAATCCTCTCACAAAGACCCTCCTATCGGTAAGTTAAGTTTCCATGTAATGATGCTTTTTATTTCAAAAAGGAAGAGTCATTATACATCAAACCAATTCTTCCACTATAGCTTTTCTGTTTTTAATCTCATTTATATATCTTAATTATTTATTTTGCTAAATTCTGTTTTAGAAAAATACTGAATGAACTTTCCTCTGATGTGCCTGGTGCTCCCAAGATTGAAGAAGAAAAATCAGAGGAAGGAGGAACACCACCTCACATCAATACCATGGCAGTACCGGCTAGCATATATCAGACTAGCACGGGGCAATACAGTATGTATGCTGCAATTCGATACCATAGAGTGCCAGCTTTAAGACTTTTTTCATTACATGGAAGCAACTCGGGTTTTGCATTAAACTATTCCATTTTAAATTACAATACCTAATCTGTATATCAGAATGAAATGTTAAAGAAGTATGAGATTTGAATTGACAGTTGTCATATACTTTTGAAAGATAAAGTTTTTTATTGAATATAGAAGAAAATTTTGAGTTTAAAATAAAGGGAGGTCTTTTTTTCCTTATTTATATGTTTGTATTCCTGTTTAGTAAAAGTTTAAAACTTACTGTTTTTTTGTTGCCTTATTGATGCATGCAAACAAAATAAGATATAAATGTCTGTATTTCATTCTTATTGGCATTTACTACCAACAACTACATTTTCTACTTACTAATTTTAAGGAGATATATATGTTTCCTAAATTATGTTTTAAATGTAATTCTGTTTTTGCTAGTCTTTACTGTGTTGATTTGTGCTGCAGTTTTTCCTAGATGAGAATGGAAAAATGATTAATTTTTTAAACTACAGCAATTAGACAGACCATTTTATTTGAAATTTTAAACACCAAAAGCTCTAAATAAACAAATAAATTAACATTTAGTCTTGTGCATTTTAATGGGCTATTTATTTTGTGCTTTTTGCTTTAAACACTAGTTCTTTTTTCCCCAAAATCAAGACCATTTGATAAATAAAAATACTTTAGTGAGAAAGGAGATTTAATAAGAAAAAACTATGGGGGGGTGAACAAGACAGCAAAAGGACTGAAAAAGAGTAAAAAAAAAAGATGCTCAGGTACTAGAATATGTGTGATAATAAGTACTGTGTTAGTCCAAAAACAGTGTTAATATTTTGGATATGGTTTCTGTTTTCCTTTAAAAAGTAATAATACATACAAAAGTTTCAAGTCTTAATTTAAGACATTGCTGTTAAAGCAAGCTGTAATCTCCTTTAATGTATGGGAAAAACTAAAGAGTCATTACTTTTTTAGGGTTTTTCTTAACAGTGGTGGTGGATTTGCAGCATTAAACACTCTCCTTTAATAATTTTGGTTCCTTGGGTAGCTCCTACCATAGTACTTGAAAGAACCAGTGTATAATTTGTCCACAGCCTCTATAGGATGGTGAGTGAACATGCCCAAAAATCCATGTTAGGAAAGGAAAACTCCCCACTGTCTATGAGAGTTGGACCCTGAGGTTATTCTGAGTCCAACTGTCTTTCTTCTTTTGTTACACCACTGATTTGTATGCCTTTGTGTCTGGCTCACTGGGAACACATGGTAGGAGTTATAGAACTGAAAATTGGAGTTTGCCAGCTGTGAACTTGGCAGAGCAGCACACCGGTCACAGGAGCGCTGAGCTCCTCCTGCCCTCAGCCCCAGAGTGGCTGTGCAGGGCTTATGTGGACCCGCTGGAATCTCCTGGCTGGTCAGCTGTACACATATTATCATATCCTGTTTGTGCTGTGATGGAAAAGGTTGGAAATCACTGATGGAATAAATAATGCTCAGACACCTTAAAGTTTTGCGATCTAACTATCCCAGATGCTGTCATCTTGAAAATCACCTGTCATATCCTAATGCCACCTAGGAATCGGTAAAAGCAGTGATCTTCTGTATAAGGTGATATGGATAGGGATGCCATGGGTTACTATGCTTAGATTATTAGCTGAAAATTTAAAATCATGAAAACATCGGGTTGAGAGAATGTTGAAACTATAGATGATGTGGAGAAGGCATTCTGGTCCTGTCATTTGCCAACTGCATCTGAGAGAGTGTTGTTTTCCCATCTCAGGTGTTTGGTGTTTGAAGTGGGCCTCATACTAGATTGGCAAACTCTGGGGTTAATGTGAGGACACAAGAAGATAACAGGTAGAAATGGGGAAGAGAAACATACTCCTTAGACATGTCACAGAGAAATGTCAGCTAGCTGTGGCCATGTCTCAGTTATGTTTCCGAAGTCTTTATTTCCATGCTCTTCGTGTGGCTTGGAGAAGAGAGCTCAGCATGAGTCACCACTGTGTCCGGGGGTGAGGGGCGGGCAGGAGTGCAGGCAGGAGCTCTGCTTGAGAAGTAGGAAATCCAGTGTTTAGAAGTCAGGCGTTTCTCTATTTGCCACAGTGGAAGTCCTGGACTGTCTGCTACTCAGGTTTCTTAATTTGGACCCACACGGTATTGACCCTGGCAATTATTTTAATGAAAAGTTGTGTTGGTTCTATATACACTGTCCCCACGTGAAAATGGGCATTTATCAGTTCACAAAAAGCGATAGTGCCTTTGTTAAAAATGCATTTTGTAAACATTTAGTGGCACATTTTAGTTGATAATTCTTTCACTGAAGAGTGAATATTAACATTTCAACTTTTTAGAAGACATTTACTTTAACTGGAAGGTAAACATGTATTTACAAATACACAAGATTTATTTTGTTTAGTTTTACCTCTTACTAGGCATAACTTAGGAGAGATTAATGCTTTAATATTCCTATATATTTAGAAATAGAAACAGTCTGGTACCCTTTGATTTTTAGACTAGAGTAGTGTATTTTACTAGAATTTCTGGAGATTTTTTCTATGTATTTTCATGTACCTACTTTTGACACCCTTTCATAACCCTTTATTATAAAAAGTAATTCTTCAGTTTTTTCCATGGATGACTTTCCTCCAAACTTTGCTTCTTTTTTTGAAAGACTATTATTTTAGATTGTTTATTTGTCATTACAATTTTTTTTCTTTTATTGGTTCTAGAGAGGGAGGACAGGAAGGAGAATGAGAGGGAGAGAAACATTGATGTGAGAGAGAAACATCGATTGGCTGCCTCTTGCACACACCCCAGCTGGGGACTGAACCCTCAACCTTTTGGTTTTCAGGACAATGCCCAACCAACTGAGCCACACTGGCCAGGGCTAGATTATTTGTTTTTAATTTTGTATAATAAGATAAAGTTAAAAAGAAAAAGAATTAAATAACTTTGTATGTCAAAGTTAAAGAAATAAAAGTGTGTAGATTTCCCCATATACAACTCTTACAGTTTGAATAGTTGAAAGTTAGATTTGACAGAAATTACTGAATTAATTTCTGAATTTATTCTGAATAAGTTTTTTAATCACAAACTTATTACTGAAACTTGTTTTTTTAATCACAAAAACTAAGAAGTACAAGTTAGAATAAACTAACTTTTTACTCTGGGGGTAGGAAAGATAAAGTAGTCTGAGATTCATTACTGTAAAACCAAGAAAATGAGGTACATTCAAAATCCTTACTGAAAGTACAGATCTTGGCTATAGGTTTGCTGTCTGTATGCCAGCTAAATCATTCTGGTCAAAGAAAATCTCAGAAGAATATTTTTACAGATGGCGGTTTTTATTTTTTTAAAGATTTTATTTATTTATTTTTAGAGAGGGAAGGGAGGGAGACAGAGAGAGAGAGAGAAACATCAGTGTGCGGTTGCTGAGGGACATGGCCTGCAACCTAGGCATGTGCCCTGACTGGGAATTGAACCTGTGATGCCTGGTTCGCAGCCCACGCTCAATCCACTGAGCTACACCAGCCAGGGCAAGATGGCGGTTTTTAATTAGCAAAGAATTTACTTTCTGTGTGAGACATGAATTAAATGACAGGGAACTCATAAATGGATAATAAACGCAACTAAGATTTAAATGTTTGAATTTAATCATTGTTTTCTCAAGACAGTTTTTTATCCTTTTTTTCTCTTAAGACAGTTTTTTAAATTTAATTTTTATTAATATTATTTTTTAATCCTCACCCAAGGATATGTTTATTGATTTTAGAGGGAAAGGTAAGGAGAGAGAGAGAGAGAGAAACATTGATCAGTTGCCTCCTGTATGCATTCTGATGAGGATTGAACCCACAACCTAGGCATGTGCTCTGACCAGAAACCAAACCTGAAACATTTTGGTGTGTGGGATGATGCTCCAACCCACTGAGCCACACCAGCCAGGGCGAGCAGATGAAATGTTAAATAAATTCACTTTCCTTATTTGCTTATGAAATTCCCCCCTCCACCTCCATTTTTCACCCTTATCTTGCTTTTCTCCCTTTTTATCAATTTTACAAGACTTTAAAATACTTTTGAATTTTCATCCTTTAAATAATATTTTCTGTTAATGATATTAATAGTTTTAGGAGAAAAGTGCTCAATGGCAATAAGTAGTGGAAATAGCAGATTTTTTAAAACATGGTTTTGTATTCCAAGAATTTGAAAAGAATTTTTTGCCTGGACTAGTTGATATGATAGCATCCTGATTACAGTGAGAGATGGTAAGTTGGAGATGAGGAAACCATACCTGGGTTAACACTGATTTGAAACTAATTACCATAATTGTGTAAGAATATATTGAATATATAAAAACATTTGTGTAACAACTAAAACTAACTTAGTAGAAAAATACTTAATAAATTAATGAATTACACTTTACCTAGACAAGTGCTTTCTTGATGAAAGATCAGTGTGTCCAACATTCAACTAGTGTGTATTGAGTGAGCTACTTAATTATGTGGTATAAGTCACCTGAGACTCTGGAGGGGGGAGGTCAGATAGGTGCCTCCCAGAACAACTAGAACAACAGAACTTAACCTGTACCCACCACTACCATGAGTGTATAAGATACTAGCAGGCTTGAGTCAATTAATAATGGGCATTGGAGTACAATTTAGTCGATTATATAATCTAGCTGTCCACTTTTACTTTAGTTATATTATGAAACTAATGTTATTAAGGATTACTTAAAAGAGGAAAATAAGTGCATATAATCTAAAATAGAAAAACAGCTTTATTCTGCTTGAGTTCCAATTACTATGCATAGACCAGTGTGGACTCTTCATCGTTAACAACAATGTGAGCTTCTTGCTAGAAAATTCCTCTAAGTTTTTTTTTAATAAACTAAAATGAAAGATGTTACTAAACTCATTCAGTTGATTTCATCTTAGTTTCTCCTACTACTTAATTTATCTTAATGTGTTTACTGAAAACACATACTATTCTTGAATATTTTATAAACTAAATGTGTTCTCAAACCTTTTGAATAAACATATGTGCACACAAAGCCTATTTCCAGTATCCTGAAGCATTAGGAAATCTTGTCTATTGTCAAATGAGAGGTGACATTTGAAATGGAAATAGCATTTCTAGCATTTGATAATGCCAAAATCGAGAGTACCTTTGTTATAAAAAAAATAAAATAAAAGCTAGGATTAAGTATGAGACATCAGTTGAAACGTTTTCCCCCTAGAGCCACTTCGTTTGTATATTTAGCTTTTGTTTATTACATCTCATTATATAATGATTTAAACAGAAAATTAAATGATGAGAGTAACAGATCCTTGCTACATCAGCTTTTCAGACTGTGAAAGCAGTAAGTTTTGGATGGAATTATGGGGAAACATTGAAGAAAAGAAAAAAGTATGAAAAGGACAAAGCAACGACCTCTGTTACCTATTTCATGGTTCTTATCTGTGGAAGCAATTCCTCTCACCTTAGATTTTTTTACTAGTCCAAAAGCTTACTAATTGGTATTGAAAATTAAGTTCTATTATCAGAATTTGAAACCATTCTTAATTTAACTTTTCTAGATTCCCAAGTGGCTTATGGTCTGTCTTGAGGAAATGACAGCCATTCATTTGTCATATTGGGTGCCTGCTATGTGTGAGTGTGAAGAATAACAGGAATGGGCCGTTTTAAAATGCAGCCCGAGCAGCCATTCCAGAGGAAGCTGTCTTGCTCATGCTGTTTCTTGGAACTGTGGACTGGGGCCCAACCACAACTGTCTTACAAACAGTTGTCAGGAAGGTCAGCAGGACTCTCTGATGACAAGGACTGATGATTGAAGGCCTTCTCTCTGAAGATACAGTCAGTGTAGCCAATAGTGGCTCAGCTTGTCAGCATCAATAGGAATTTTTCTTCTTTTATAATTCCCCATTTCCTTTTTCTCATAAAACCCCTTGGTTTCACCCTGTAATCAGAACACTAAGTTTCTACTTAAAACTGTGCTCCCAAAATTTTGATTCCTTAATCCTAAATATAAACTTGTCTCATTTTGGCTTTTAAAATTTAGGGTAACACTAGGCTTTGTGCTTGTTAAACATTGTGGTTACACTGCGTGTACTTGTTCTTTCTAAAGCACTATTACTATGACATCAAACTAATTATCAATTGAAAATACACATTCAAATGTGTGGTAATGTAAAATTTATCCATGTCCAGCCATGGAGATTTAAGGAAGCATTATCTCTTCCTTTTCATATGTCTCTTTTTAAGAAGGTAGACATATTTAGATCTCTCCCAAACCCTTTTATTGCAAGGGATGAATCTTGAGACCCCTGAAAATCTTTGGAGAGTCATGGTAAAATCTTGTTTTTAAAATGTATACAGGATATAAGGCTCTGGATAAGCCAGCAACTCAGCACTGTTGACATTTTGTAACTGATTCTTTGGTTTTTGTCAATCCTATTCTAACAGCAGCCTGTCAGTAAACTAAAACATAGAGAATGTATCTGTGTTGAACTCTTAAGAAAGTGTTAACCCATCTCTTTGTGTTAGGCTTATCCCATCAGGTCTTCACGTAAGTGGTCCTTTGCTTAGATACTGTTATAATGCTAGGGAATGACTTGGAAGTGTTCAGAGTGTATTTTAGATGTTGCTGTAACATTCGTATAAGGCATTTACATTGGTTTATCGGTGTGTTATTCTGATGATGTATTACTTTTATCTTCATGTATTAAGTCTAGTTAGCTAGCTTATATGTGATTTTTTATATGTGATTTTTTAAAAAAGAATAGCCCTTGTTCCACCTTATCTCTAGTATTTAAACTAACACATGGAGTCATAATCTTTATGTGAAAGTATACCAAACTCTCAGATACTTAGGTTTATTTGTCTTGTCAAGTGAAAATTTAAAACATTTCACTTGATCAATTCTTCTTTTTAAACTCTCGGTTAATGTGTTAATTTTTAAACATGACTGGCAAATCTCCATATTTAGAAGAAATCCTATTTGTTGCCATTAGCTGAGATAGTTATTTCATGACACTTTGTAGAGGCAAATATTGTAGCACAAATGGTTTCAATAGTTACCTGGTAAGGTCCTTTCAAACTAAACATTTTATATTTCAGGATTATCCTGACATAGTCAAAATGGTAAAGGCTACAGTTTTGTAGTCTTAAGCTTTAAAAGCAAAAATATACATTCCATGAAAAGCTATTTTCTTTTGATGATAAATTAGAAAAGTATTAGCTGAGTGAAGAAACAAATTTATTGTATTTATGATGCTCAATGGAATTTCACTGACCATTTCTTAAATTTTAGAAGAATGCTCTTTATCTAAAAATATCTGAAAGAATAGAGAAAATCAAGAAGCTGGACTTGCTCCCTGCTATATCTCCATTCTTCCTCTTAAATAATTTAGTTGGATAAATGTCAGGGAGGAGGGAGGCTCCATGGGCTCTATGTATTTCAAATAATTCTGAACATAAGATATTTTCAAGTGTTTATGAGCCTTTCAGAGTATTGTCCTGTGAAAGAGGATCTCCTTATCAATTCAGCACACAGAAATAAGGGTAAATTGAGAATGAGAAGCATTGGTAATACATAGACCCAGAGTGTGTCCTTCCAATATGAGATTATTAAAAATGAAGCTTGGAATTCTCTAATATTTCTTTTCTTTTTCTGTTAAGTTGCTATAGCTCAAGGTGGAACAATCCAGATTTCTAAACCAGGATCTGATGTTGTTCAGGGACTGCAGGCATTAACAGTGACAAATTCAGGAGCTCCTCCACCAGGTGCTACAATTGTGCAGTACGCAGCGCAGGCAGCTGACGGCACACAGCAGTTCTTTGTCCCAGGCAGCCAGGTGGTTGTCCAAGGTATAGTTTATTAACCTCATGCATTTAGAGTACCTGTGGGTTACTACAGCACACCCCTCATTGGTGGTTTTATGGTGTTCTGAAATATACAGGAGGTAGATGGGGGGCCCTTCTAGAAATATTTTAGTATATTAAACAAGTTAAATACATTACATGATTTTTATTTTTTAGCAGGTTTTATTGGCTGTAAAGAAAAGTTAAATTCAGAGTAGCATGATGAAAAAAGGAAACTGAAAACATAAGTGCATTGTTTAATTATGTAAATAATCTTTTATTTGAGAGCATTATAAATGTTGTATCTAAATTATGTTTATTACTTAGTTTATGAAGATTGAAGTAGCCAGTCTGTGATACACTGACTTTGGGTTTTTCCCCAGCTGTTACACTCAAGTCCTATATAGACATCTTATTTCAAAGCCATTGCCGATTTTTTTTCTTTACACTGTTCATAGTATGTTTGAAATCTGAGGTGCCCATTCTGCTTCTTACAGAAGCTGATAGTAGTAAAATAAAAGAGTTGGAAGGTAGCCCTAAGCTTTCAGGGGAATGTAAGCCTTCAGTTAAATTTGAGTTGTGCATTATTTTAATTTTATTCAATTGTGCTTATAATAACTATAATGTGTTTATTAGAACTTTCAAAATTCTGTTTTTTTAACTTTATTATTCTTGTACCATTTGCTGAGGACTTACAATATAGCACTGATTTTAAGGGGAGTAATATTATTTCCTTTAGTTTGAGAGTTTTCCAAGTATGGAAAAATGCAAATATAATTGATAAATCTTTTGTTAATTAGCTTTCTTTGTGAAAGAATTTACTGCCCCGGCCATCCCGTGGTATTCATCTCGGCTGCGGATGTTCATTAAACACGTGTAATACACAGAATCTACCATGAATCTGTGGGGATACAGAGGACATGGCTACACCCTCTAGTGGGGAGGGCCTTGTTCCTTTACCCCAGTGGGTTTTTATTGAGAAAGTAGACTCAGTTTGTGGATTCACAGTCTGGCAGAAGGGATCAAAGGGAACAGGTAACTTACAAAGATGTTAACAGAGTCCCTGTTGTGATTCTGGGCAGAGATTGGAGTTTTATCATATGAAAAGGACTATATGGCTCAAAGGGCTAGTTTTGGTTTCCTGTTTATGCTTTCAAGTTCTAAGTTAATAACATCCTCCAGCAAACAGATCTCACAGAATTTTGCATATTCTATGTCCCAGGCCTGATTACCCCGGGGATCTACCGTCTCTGGTCTGAGCTCTCCCTTTGGGTGTTTGCTTAGCCCTGAGAAGGGCAGGAGACAGAGGCAGCCAGGAGACTTGGATTTAAGTACAAAGACTCAGGCTAAGAAGGGGCAGGGGTTGATGTCGATCACCCCTTCCTTTCCACAGCCCCTTCATTTCCACAGCCTCGTGAGTCTCATTCCAGAGGCCTTTATGTGATCAGCACCTGTCTTAGGTTGCCCCTTCCTTAAGGAGTGTTACCCGTCATTGGTTAACTGATCAAGCATTAAAGGCCAAGCACAGAACAGGTAGCGTTCATGCCAGGGGAATAAGTTCTGTCTCCTTAGTGGCTCCTGGTCTGGAGGTCTCTCACTCAGCCTAAGACACAGGTGGTCACAGCTTCCTGAGACCAGGCAGGGAGGCCCTCAACATTTCTTCCTAGGTATTTTGGAGGTAAATGTGGACTGTAATAAAGGTTTATGAAGAATTGTAGTGGTAGCGTTTATGGAGTATGAAAAAATTTCATAGTACTTACCCAAAACTCTAATATTTTTTGTTAAGTGTATATTAAAGCTACCCATTAGAGATTGTTTATGGTGTGTTTATGGTGGAACTACATCCTGATAAACCTATCATAAATTGAAAATGCAGTAAGTTGAAAATGCACTTAAGGTACCTAACCTACCGAACACCATAGCTTAGCCAACTTGCCTTATGCTTGCTCAGATGGGCCCAGTCATGCCACACACTGAACACTGTAGAGCTTGGGCTGTTGACCCTTGTGATCACTGGGCTGACTGGGAACTGCAGCTCATGGCACCTGCCCAGCAACAGGAGACAGGATCAGACCTCATACCACTAGCCCTGGAAAAGATCAAAATTCAAAATTCCAACTGCAGTTTCTACTGAATGCATATTGCTTTTTAACCATTGTAAATTCAAAAATTGTAAGGCAAACCATCTTAAGACAGAGACTGTATGTATTCCTCATATTCATGAAACCTCTATATCTAAATGATTAATCATAAAAAATCATCATTTCTAATCTGTTAAATATAGGAAGTCCACCACAAACTTCATGCTTGAACAATGAGCGGTTTTTAATTGATATCCTGACAGTGAGTTCTGCACAGAAAACACACAAGTGTTGTGTTTTGGAGGTTTAAGAACTATTTAAGAACTATTTTCTTCCCTCAGTCACAAAGATATTTTCTACAAAAATTCTGTTAGCTTCATAGTTTTACCTTTTACATTTAGGTCCTTAATTCACCTGAAGTTCACCTCTGTATACAGTATTAGGCAGGAGTATGGAGCCAGATTTCCCCTACTGATGGTTTCCCCTTTCCCCATTAATTTCTGAGGCAGTCTTAATTACACAGTAGGTTCTCATGTGCACTTGGATCTGTCTCAGAACTCTGTTTGTTATCTCACAGAACAAGTTCATCTTTTTTTGACTTTTTTTTTGAAGTGTTGATTTAGTGTTTGTGAACCATGACTCTTTCATATGCATTTGGAATAAATTTGAGCTTCTAAGTAATAATATAAAATCAGTGATGGGATTATATTTGATTTATAGATTAATTTAGGGAGAACTAAACTCCTCTTTATTGTGATATAATTGACATAATGTCATATTAGTTTCAGGCGTACAACATAACAATTTGACATTGTGTAAGTCACAATAAATGATCACCAAAATAGGTCTAGTTAACATCTATTCCAACAAATAGTTACAAATTTGTTTTTCTTGTGGTGAGAACTTTTAAGATCTACTCTTTAGCAATTTTGAAATATACACACAGTATTAACTATAGTCAATCAATTTACATATCACATCCCCCAGGTTGTGTTATTCTCTTGAAGGATACCTTTCTATTACATTTTTCTAGTTGTTGCTGGTGTGGAGAAATATTACTGATTTTTTTAAAAAGTATCTTTTGACTATTAACCCTTGAAACTCTAATTACTTCCAATAATATGCTGGTTCTTTGTGACTCTATCTCTGATACTATGTGAATATTTATATCAAACACAAATAAGATGTTTTGTTTCTTCCCTTTGGATCTTTTATTCCTCTTGTTTTCTTTTTCTCCTTGTTTTGCCTCTTCTTTTTTCCCTTTACTTCTTCATTTTAAAAATGATGATGGCCAGGAGTTCTAGTCTGGTGACAAACAGAGCAGGTCGGTGGACATTCTTCTCTTATTCTCCATCCCATTGAAAGGTCACAGCAATTTCTTTCTGAGATCTCAGTTCTTATCTTGATTGAATCCCTCAGCAGTATTTAGCACTGTTGACCTGTGCTTCCTTCACTTCCCTGTTACTGCATTCTTTCCATTTTTTCCTGTCTCTCCTGCCTCTCTTTTGGGCTCCTTTATTGGTCTAACCTTCCTCCACCCATCTCTACGTGTTAGTGGTGTTCTTCAGGGTTGCACCCTGGGCCTTCTTCCATCTGACTTGGGTACTGTCCCTGGATGAACTCATGCCCGCCCATGGCTCCAGTTCACTGTGACTCTGCCCCTGATTCCAGTCGGCTATGGACATATTCCTCATACATCTTGACTTCTTAAACCCAAAACTCCCCACCTATTTCACAGCCCCAGTTCTCCTTTGTTTACTCTACTTCAGTAATGGATTCTCCCATCCTGTTGCTTCAATTCAGAAACCTGGGTGTCATGTCTTACTCTCCCTTGCCTTCTCCATTCATTCTTCTTGCTCCACCCCCATCATAATTCTGGTTCCAGCTGCTGTCCCCTCTCACCTGGATTTCTGCAGCATACTGGGGCCTGCCAGGTGCCTGGCCTCAAGCTGGTAGCTCTGGAGCAGTGTCCTCAGTTTCCTAATCATGCCAGGAACAGCATATCCCTTCTTGGATCATTTTTTAGGAAATTCTCCCTGAAAGTTCAGCTAAGCTCCCTTTCTTCATTCCTCCCAATGATTCTAGGAGCTAATAGTTCTTAAAAACAAAAGTCTGTGTCTTGAACATTTCCCTTTCTCTGTTATACTTTCTTTTTTTTTTAAGATTTTATTTATTTATTTTTAGAGAGGGAAGGGAGAGAGAGAGAGAGAAACATCAGTGTGCGGTTGCTGGGGGACATGGCCTGCAACCTAGGCATGTGCCCTGACTGGGAATCGAACCTGCGATGCCGTTCGCAGCCCGCGCTCAATCCACTGAGCTACACCAGCCAGGGCTCTGTTATACTTTCAATTCTACAGTTCACAGTGGTAATTCTAAAATTTGCATCTCATCATGTCAGCCTCCCGCTCAAAACCCTTCAATGGATGAATGCCTCTTACTTGTTGGACAGAGTCAGAATCCTTAACATGGCCCAGCCTCTGCTTGATCTGGGCCTTACTTCCTCCTTCTCACTTCTCCCTCTTATGCTGGATTTCTTTCATTTCCTGTATTGTGTTGTGCCCGCTGTCCTCTACGGTCTTCACACATTGCTGTTTGCCCTGAGATGTTGTTCATGTTTCATCTTGGGTAGCACTTCCCCCAGAAAGCCTTCCCTGACCTCCACAACTGGCTTAGGTCACTTCTTGCAGCTTCCACTGCACCTTCTCAGAGCACATACCACTCAGTTGTGACTCTCAGGGTCCTGCCTAGATGGTAACTTCTGCTTGGACAGGGATT